>JAMAHF010000122.1:0-62703 GCA_023627405.1 Penicillium sp. S1316
CCCGGATATAGGTTAAATAAATCTGACGCTCGATTTGTAACTGAAGCGACCTGTTGAAATATCCCCACCAACGGGAATCTGGATTTGCTATATCCCACGGATTCTCCCCATCAGCTTTTGCCATCCTTAAAGCACCGCCTCGTCAGGAAGTGCAGGAAGCTCTATCGGAATACTGATGCGGGAGATAAGGCTAGAAGCTGGTACCCCGACGCGGTGTGTTGTGAGGAATACCAGGCCACGGTGGGCCTCTAGCGCCCGGAGGATAAGGTTCGCGCTGGGACTACGGCGGACCTCCCCGCTCTCGGAGAATGTAAGCTCGATATTCTCTAGCAAAATGACCGCGTTCCATCGAGTTGCCTGGTGCAGCATTTGCGTGAACATGGCCTCCGCTTCTCCCTCGATCTTGACGATAGTAGCAGATGATATTGAGAGGAGAGGGCGTTCAGTGTGCTCAGCGAGGTACTCAGCAGTGGTAGCTTGCCCACACCTGGGCCGCCATGAAGCAAGATGGAGGTTTGACCAGAAGGCGTATAACGGGGCTCCCGGTAAGGTCCAATCGCAGCGCATAATATCTCTTCACGTCCCCGAGGAAAATCAAGTTTTCTCAGAATATCGCTCGGAAAATGCGGCGTTCGAATGCTATTTATCTCCAACTGCTCTGCACGCTGGTCAGATATCTAATCGCTAGAAACAACTAGCAAAGATCGACACGAGGGAAAGATCCAACGAACTCCAAGTATTATCATTGAGGCAATACGCAGGAATCTTCGATGGGCAGCAAATAAACCTTTCAGATCCGAAGGAACGACTTGGCCTAGTTCAATGTCAAGTTCTTGTATCGGCCATGCCTTGTCCGGTTGTAGATGTTGATCGATGACGATACGCCAAGGGGTACTCTGAAAGGTGTCAGCGAGGCTCTTCAAGGACCAAGCATACGTACACGTGGAACGTTTGTATACTCCATGTAGCGGACTCCGCTTCCCAACGCCCAATAGTGTTGTTGACCGCGCCTGATCAGCTCGAGGCGTTGCAGGTACTCCCGTTCGAGATAACCTCCAGGAACATATTTTAGGTCTTTCACATGGACCTCACCTGCAATTGTTGTATGCTTAAATCATAAAACCGCTTCACAAAATGTGTTTCATTGTGGCTGATCGCCCAGGCCCGGAGCACAAACGGAGTGTAGATATTGAATGGCTTTGGATCCATTCCCCAACACTCTGAAACAACATAGGCCTGGATGGTGCCACTCTCGCGAACATAAATGGCGGAGTTTTTGACATTAAGCAAGGGCAACTCTGCGAATAGAATCCTTTGGCACCGCCTCTCCTGAATCTCTATTAATTTGTGAGGAAATAGTGTCAGCTGGTCTTGAATTATGTCAGTTGAAAGTGCTCGCTCAGGTCGTTGTTGAAGCGCAAAGACTGACTGCACTGCCAAGGTGCAACCAGTGTACTCTGACTCCGTTTTGGGCGAAAGAGACGGAGTCAACAGGATTTTGATGAGTGGGTTCGAATCGTTGACAAGAGATCTTAGCTCCCGTAAGACAAACACCCTTTCCTTCGTTACCGTCCTCAGCAACTTGGGAAACCAAGAAGTCGATGCCGTCAAGAATGATAAAGGTGCACTGGGCCTTGAAGTTCTTGAGAGCCTTTAAAAAGATATTCCACAGTAGGCAAATATTGCTTCCGCTTTCCCCAGTCAAGTCATTCGAGATGGCGCTCCAGACTTCCGGGCGCTGCTTCAGGAGCTGGCGAACAAAGGCTTGGACCAGTGTCCGATAGTTGCTTGACTTCGTTGATTGACCGTCGCCGCAAAAGTGCCTAAGAACCAGGCATGTCTCGTAGTTGCCTTGTCCAAAAATTAAGAGCGGCGCTACAAACGAGACATCGAATGTTTCCTTCTGGAGAATGCCATTTCCGTCAACCCACAGGAGCTGGGATGTCTTCGCTTCTACCCAGTCTATCACTTTGTCGACTCCCAGAATGTTGCTCTGCGCCGATCGATACCTCTGCATCTCTGGGACCTGTTCTAGTATGCTCTGCTGCTGGGCACGCGCTTCATCAAACTGAGTTAGGTCTGTGAACAATGCTGCCAGCTGGCGGTCTAAGTCATTCGTCACAGCCACCCCACTCTCTTGCCTTTCAGGAGGTGAGGAATTTGACACAGATGGTTATTCTATTTTAGCCTCTATTCGTTGACGAAATAGATCACTGGCTTCTGTTATGTCGCTTTGTTTGGCGAATTCGATCGATTCGCCTTCAATGAGCTCCAACATCTTGGATACCCTTGCAAGAATTATTTGGCCAGTGATGTGGTTTGACAGGTGAACTATGTCTATAATCTCCGCATAGCTCTGCTCGATAGATCTGACTATGGGCTCAAGCCCTTTCCAAGGCTTTTCAGTGCTCGAAAAGCATTCCCTGCCCAGTTAGCGCCAGGGATTTCGAAGCGATGTAGGAGGTTCGCATACTGAAGCGGCTTCTGGTGTAGAACTTCAAAGCCTTGGCTAAAAACCTTTTAAACCCATCATACGCCCTCCCAACGGCTCCGACAAGCTGCGCGGAAGGAGAGTAGGTTGTCAAATGATCGATCAGAGAGAACTTCGTCTTTATTGAGTCCATATACTCTTCAATATTCTGCTTCATCTCCTCATAGTTGACTTGGACAACTAAAAGAATCTTGACGGCGCCGTACGTTAAAGCCACATACTCGGGAGCCTGACTCATGAGCACGTCCATAATCTGTGTGTATTCATAAGCCGTCTCGGACGCAATTCGCCATCTGGCTTTGACTGACTCGACAAGGCTCTTTTCGGACTCAGACGAACGATCAGGCTGCTTAGTTTCATGAGCCTCCTTCGCTTGCTTCATAATTTCAAGAACCTTGGCTCGGGTCTCCTCATACTGCGTCTGCTCTTCAGGAGTGACCGTCTTCAAGAACTCCTTTAGGCGTCTATCAAACTTTGCCTTTGGAAGTTTGAACCACACTCCTGTTACCCAGAGATGATTAGCGCAATTTGCGACAGAAGTATAGTGTTCCAGATCGTATTGATTGAGTATTGCTCGTGTCCAGACTGCCGAGTTCCAGATATTGTTCGCTTTTGCTTCTTGTGTCTGAGCACTTAGTCCAATGTTTTCTGTGCGTCGCTCCGTACATGTTTGCTCCTTTCCGTCAGCACTGATTGTCTCTGGCTCAAGAGTGTATTCTGGTAATTCGAAAGGTAAATCAGGCATCTTGTGTAGCCCGAGTTGGCTGGAGTAGTAAGGTATGCGGGATAATGAATGGAAGACTTATCGTGTCTTTGCTATTGACGAATTCTAAAATTGATAGCCTTGGTTAGAGTGGCGATGTGCTGGTAAGTTGACGTGGCAGCTTATCACTTTTTTATTTAACACTTGGGCACTCAGCCGCAAATGAGGTTGTACAACCTTAGTCAATCTCTGACTTGAGTGAAAGCGACCTCCGCGGCTAGAACCCCGCCTCAGTAGTAAGGCTCATCAAAGGAGGTGAAAACCGTATCAGTCCCAGGGTGTGTAGCTGGGGACGAGGCCATGGTCGGGCATAACTAGTCGCGCATGGAGATCACCTGTGCTCGAGAGTGACAGCGAAAGTTGGCGCCAGGATTGTAGGCTGAATTTGCCCAAGCCGTTGCTCCTGGGAAGCCTACAAGGCTGAACCTGCTGAGCCACGACATAGCCTCGCGGAAATGGAGAAGAGGTATCATCATCCCGATGTTTCCAAGTTCTGGGTCAAGTCTGCCTGGTGCAGTGGCTCCAGCGTCTGGTGCGAGGACATCAAAGGTTGATCCCTGGATATAGCCTCGCCATCATTCCACGTGTGTCGCACCTCATTTCTTGTTCATTTGTCAGGGCATTTCGTCGAGCTTAGCCACCGGGAGTTGGGATAAGAGAGTCAATGATTTAGATTAACGTGGGTAGTAGTACTTGGTCCGGTATTCACAATAAATCCATCAGTCAAGGTGCCAGAAGGAAGAAGGTGTCCAGGTGCGACCACGCTCCTTCCTCAACGGGAAATCCCAATTCACTACCTCCTTATTCACCAGTACTCTTTAGTAATACAGCGCAGAGCTTACAGAAGGACACCGCTATCTGCACATTGTGTTAGCCTCATTACGTAGTCTGTTACAGTCTCTCTGTGAAATGCTGTGTTAAGCCCCGCCTAAGGCACTCACCAGGCAGCTCACTATGGATGGGGCTTACTAAAATGCCTAGTTGTTGTGTGTATAGTAAAGGCCATACACACACTGGTATTTACTGGCAGGGGCCTAATTTTGGTAGGAAAGGTTTGTGAATAGCCCTTGAAGTAATCACCCAGATACTGCATGAAGATTTGTGTCATGAACCCATTATCATTATTGCCTCCCACCTACTCTACCCTATCCTACCTAGGTAGGCAACTCCCGTACTCGGCTGAGCAAGGAGCAAAGAAAGTGCTAATCGTATATCCCGAACAACATACGGGGTATAGTGCAGCGAAATGTATCCAAATAACGCCAACATTATTTGCCAGGCGAATCCAAACTCCAAGAGAAATCAACGCTGAAAGAAGGAGAAAAGAGGAAAGATACTGATTTGATCAGACAGCCTTGCTGGATATGCCACATCAAGCATTACCCATGAGGGCAAGGGCGACGATGTGAGACGTGAGACGATGTTACGTGGGGTAAAGCTATCCGAAGTTCGTGATGATTCGAGATAGAACTGGCCGTGGGCGGCGAGGGCCTCTTGTTGTTTCTCCACCTATACCTGACTCGGAAGCTGACCTCCTTGCAGACCTTGCATTCGACCGAGTATTTGACCTCGAACCCGAACTGGAACCTGACCCCGATACCGCCGTTGTCTCCGTCCATTGGCCCCCCGAGCCAGCCAGTGCAGGCTGGGACTGTTGAGATTGTTGATAGCTTTGTTGCTGCTGCTGATACCATGTCGAACTCTCCGGCGGACTGAAGCTCAAGCTCGAGCTCTGGCCATGACCGTGACCCGGCAGGACCCCTGGTATCGGATTCCCATTCGTGCTCGTGCTCGATCGTGGAAAGTCGAACGAGGAGGAGAACCGATTGCTCATCTGCGAGTAACGCGAAGGGTCATACCTCGGGTGCAGGGACTGGTACGCGGGTGGAGGCACTTCGAGACCAGGACCTTGGCGCGGTGTCGTCGATGCTGGCGCGGACATTCCTCTGGCCCTCATCCCTGTCACTGCTCCTGTTCCTTGACCTCCTGGTGCAGCCATTCTCGGATCCGAAAAGCCATTCGCCGGTGAGTACGGATACGGCGTTGTGGTCGTCGATGCCTGTTGTTGCTGCTGGGCTGCCAGCATGTTCATGTATAGCTGGTGATCCTCTGGCGTGACAGACCGGGATTGCACTTTCGACGAGTACCCCGTTGCGAGTTGATAGTCGATTAGGCGCTCTTCACATTTGCGGATCCTGTCCCATCTGCGCTTCTTGACGAAGAAGAAGATTATTCCTGCTGTGACTGTTACGCGGAACGGGTATTAGCTGTCGGCAGGTATCTGCTATTGCATATAGTTGATAGAGCGTGGGAAGTGAGGGAAGAGGATGGACGTACTAGCTATAGCAGCGACACCACCAACCACAGCGCCGATAATAACAGCCGTGGTATTATCGCTGGAGCCCTGACTGTCTGCCGCTTCGTCTGCCGTTTGAGGCTGGCTGTATTCATCGCGAGGAAAGAAGAGCATCAACATTTTGAGAATTCGTCAAAATAACCGCCGCCGAATAGGGTAGGGCAGGGCAGGATTTGGATAGGTGAGTAGAGAAGGATCAGGCCAGCCACCAGACCAGACGAACAGCCCCCCAGCATCGAAGCTTTCAAAGCCTCAAGTTTCAGTTCTGACCTGGATGGCAGAAGTAAGCAGCATAAAAAAAGGACGCAAGGGCAATCTGATGCAGGATCCCCCGCCTTATGAAGAACCACATGGACCCTTAGCCGCCATCGCCCAGGGCTCCAAAGCCAAGCTAAAGCCCACAAAGCTATTTTAATCGCCGAGCGATTGAGTTTAAAATCTGAAACGACGCCAAGGACCCCTAGAATGGACAAAAATAGGAGAAATTGAGAGCTAATTCGCCCTAGGGGTGCTTTTTTTGGGCTGGGGGAGACCGATCCATTGGGTCTCGACGCTTCTTGAAGAACGGCGCTAACGAGAGGAGGCAGTTTAGTCTGGCGCTCCGACGATTGCGTGGGTGAGCTCAATTAGCTACGGCGCTAAGGATGCGATTGTGCAGCTGAAGGATTCAGTCCGAGCTCTGTGCCGGCCGAAGCGGCGAAAGGGCACTTAAAATAGGTGGCTAATTAGCTGCATTTAGACATGTTGGTGCAAGTGAGGGGCCTGGTTGGTTAAGTCGGGTTAAGTCTGCAAGCGCTGTTGGTTAGGCGGATTTGCTGCTGTATCTGAGAGTTCGAGCGTTGGTGCTAGAGTTGGAGTAAGGAATCTTCCACTATCATTGACACATTAGATACATCGTATTCTGGTCATGTTGGTGTTGGTGCTGCGGTATGTTAACACTGCCAGTGTTGGGTTGGTCTTAGACTGAGTTGAGTTGAGCGATTCGCCTCACTCAGCATACGGCCGGTAAACGTCCATTCCCACGCTCGACATAAACTCGATGGGAACTCCATCACCCACGAAGAAAACTGCTCCCTCATGTATATCTAATTTTTTCTCTCTCTCAACAACCATCTCCCCATTCCCTCTCGTCACAACCACAATGCTCGGCCCCGCAATCGGCTTGTGCCTTTCCTCCTCCCCCTTCCCCAGCGTCGTTGCAAGCACATTAAACTCGGAAAACGGTGGCGCATACTCAACTGTGCGGCCCAGTTCGCCTTTCTCACTTGGCTTGTGCGCTAACGTCGCTTCCTTTGGTCCATGAGGTTTGAACGAGAGCGCCCGCGCAAAGAGCTCGACGTTGTTCCGTGTCGGCCGAGGACAGAACCCTGTCGCGAGCACATTGTCCGATCGAGCCATGCACTCGAGGATATCCCCGCGTAGGTATGCATGGATACTATCGGCAGGGACACACACAGCCTCACCTGGCCGCAAGGTCATATAATTCATCAACAGCACAGCAACAAGCGACCCATTATCCGACTCGGTATACTGCTTGCTCAGTCTCTCCAAAAGACCAGGAACATATCTGTGCTCGGGAGGAAAAGACTCCGCCGGCAGGGACAATACCGCCGAAACAGTCTCGGACACAGTCTCCGGGGGTAGTTGCAGGAAGATGCGACAGATTTTACGTAGAAGCTCGTCGTCGAATGTTGCGTGGGCGGGTACGAATTGGTCCAATGGCTTTATTGCCAATAGAGACTCGATATCGGCGAGCGGCTTGAAACCCGCGAAGAGCTCGAAGTCTGATAACGCAACGGCAATCTCGGGCTTATGATTTGGGTCCGCGAATTGTTCCGGTTTTATGAGGTTCAGTTGTTCGGCAAGACGCTTGTCTGGGTGCACTTGGAGGGGTAGCGCTTTGGAGAAGGAGAGGACCTAGTCCGATCGAATCGACAACCGCATTAGCCTACCATCCTGAGACAAACCCACACACCGCAGTGTGTCAAACAACGAAGGCCAGGGCGTGCTAACCTTGGGCAAAAAGGGCAATCCAGTGTGAAACCTCTGCCTCACCGATTCCCCCACAACCTCCGGTTTTCGTTTCAGATAATTCTCAAGTGTTTCACCTGTCGAGAGGAGGCGCGCGGGCACGGTGGGGTATGTGCCCATCCACATCTGCATGTATCGTCAGAGATTCAATTCCATCTCCGCAGTGCTACCCCGTAGATTGACCATGCACAGAAAAGCATGGTTGAGGCATGTAGTTTGGAGATACTAACCTCCGAGTATGTTTCATCCTCTGAGATCCCGGTCGAACCGGGCGTCTGAGCCCATAGATAGCCCGCGAGCGACTCCTTGCCTTGCTTTCCCCAGGGATCGTGCTACAGCAATGTAACATTGATTAGCGACAAGCTCAATCGATCAGTCAAGGTCCCATCACGGAAGGTACTCAGGATCCCCGCATCGTATCATATCAATTGGATGAATGAATTGAGAATAAACAAACCTTAACTCCGCACTTGAGCTGAACGACTCGATCTAACAACATTCTTTTTCTAGCTATAATCCGTGATTCCAAGATAAAGTCAAATTGAGCCTGAAACTAGGTGGATCAGATCGTTCCGAGAAATCCAGTTGACCCTTAAGTATGTATGAAGGAGCTTCAACGGCAAGACAAGGAAAGAGAAACTACAACGACAACTCCTGTCGTCATGGATGCTACGACATGGAAGTCGAGAACAAGTAACCGATCCGATCGATCCACTTTCATGGTTTCTCGACAGGGGATGTGTCTCTAGTTCACTTCGCTTGTGAGCAAAACTGGGTGGTGGTTCTGCCACAGTTGTAGCTTATCAGGCGTCGGTGCGCGTCAGATTGACGTCAGACGTTCTCGACTCGAGTCAGTCGGAATGTGGACGAAGTATACGCCGTTCGGAAATTTGAATGGGACTAGATTATAGAAGTATTAAATTAATAAGCAAGGCGATTTTGTGTTGAATGTTTTCATTATCTTTTGATCTGGTTGAATAGAAGTAAACCCTACCCGCTCAAAACACCCGCTATACCCATGCAATGCACGATAACCCAACATTAACACCCATAACGCTCCATAAATTATTATCATTATCATAATATCACCAGTCATAGATCTCATCAGCGTCAGGGACCATCACAGTCGTCAACCTCTTCGCTGCCCGGCTGCGTCGCTTCTCTGAAGCCGAGGTATACGTCTCGCCAGTAGCGCCGGCATATTCACCCCTCTGGGGACGGGCCTGCAACGACGCAAGAGCGCGCGCTCGCTCGGCGTCTCGCAAAGAGTAACCCGATTGTTCGTCAAGGTCATCGTATGGATCGCTGTCGCGACGGTATCGCTCGCTGGGGGTTTCTTCCCCATATGCTCCGGAGTGGTGGGTCCTAGTCCGAGAGCGGGGCTGAGTCTCCTCCAGAGTTGGGTATCGACTTCGGCGGGTGGGGATGTAGTTATACTGATATCGCGAGGCAGGTCGTTGGCTTTGAGTTTGTGCCTTGGTCTCCGCAACGACGGTGGGGTAATTGGCTCGGTGCAGGGGCTTGTAGACGAATTCGGGGCGGCCCCCGGCACTTGAGCTTCCTGCGCCTACTTTCTCGACGTGTCGTTGTTTGTGTTCGGTGGTTGTGTAAGAGGGAGAGGAGGATGAGGAGGATGGAGCGCTGTGGGAGTGAGGCTGAGCCTGAGGACGGCTCTTCAGGCGCAGGGAGAGACGGCGCGGGTTGAGAGTCTTCATGGAGAATGAGTTCTGGCGTGTAGGGGCGGGACCAGTTAGAGGGATGGCCTCATCGTCAATTTTATGTGAGTGCGAGGATTTGTATGTGCGAGTGTGAGTAGGAGGTAGGGTGGAGATGTTCCCCTGGCGTTCTTGGAGGGGTTTGGTGGTGGTGGAGGAGGTAGGAGTAGAGTGTTTGCGAAAGCGGGTAAAAGACATATGTAGAAGAGGTAAGTTGAGATGAGTTTGAGGGCGATGGTAGATATTAAGTAGTAGGAATAATAACTCTTGCAGAAAACAGGAAGGAATGCCCAGAAATGTCAGTTCAAGCCAAGCTGTTTGATCGACGGAGTAGAACGAGGCGGAGGGTGAAGATATAGGCTTGGGCGTTGTTGACGAACTTCAAGCGACCGTGAAGCGCGAGGATCAAAATTAGAAACATGCATGGGTTGTTTCATGGCTGACAGACCCAGTAGGTACGCTACTGCTAAGACGACTAGGAGGCCCCAACTCTGCAGGCATGTATCCCCGTGTTGTCACGGACAGAGGCGAGGAATAGCCGCCGTGCTCAGACCTCTCGGCCGGGGAGCTGCATTAGTGGCTGAAGATCCTGGTCTATGCTGGAAACTGCTGGTCGAGATTTGGTCTAAATTAAGAAGGCATTAAGCCTAAAAAACAAGACTAATTAAGCATGCATATTGCAGGCTAATTGACAATTTTAGAACAGTTTGCTGGGAGTAACAGCCGCTAAAGTCGTCACATACATTATCACACTGCAGCTGTCGCACCATCTTCACGCACTCGCAAAAGCGCTATAATTAGTCTCTACAATGTCAACAAAACAATCTGTTTGGGTCTATTAGGCTCCCTAGCGAATTGCTAATTTTACCTTTTCGGTTTTGAACCACTCTAGCCACTTCTCATCTAGGAGTCGAGTTATGCGGCGAGCACAAGCACAAGCACAAGCACACTGCTCGCGCTGGAGCCTAAACGCGTAATCCACCGAGGATCGCTTCTATCCAACAACGCCGTCATGCAAATCTTCCGTGGAGAATTGGGCCAAATGATGATGCTACACAAAAAGCAAGACTGTCCAGGGCCAACCGAAGTGCCCGCTGCCCCTCGCGGGTATCAAAATAGAAATAAGCATCGTAAATACCGTAACATGTGTCGTGACTCGTGTCAAAAGCGGAGATATAACATCTAGTCCCAGTGAAAGCGCCGTTCGTGTAACAGTCCCCTCCTAAGACGGCACAAGACGATTTTCGTATCATATAAATTGTTTAATTGGGGCGAGAGGCCTCTGGTGAAGCAGGCGTCATTCTCAACGAGAAGCGCGGTGGAGAGATTGACCTCATCGGATGTGAATGCTTCCTTGGAGACGTGGGGATCGCAGCAGGAGTAGGAGGCTGGTGGTCGAGGTAATTAGCCGCGCGGACAGGAGATAAAGATGACGATGAGGATGTGGACGCAACTTGCGAGCAATCCATGCTGCACTCGGGATCGGGGGAGAAATAACTCTGTTCAAGGGGATACGAGCCCAAAGACGGACCTTCGGTCCCGTACTCGTTGCGGGAATTGACCTCTGGCTTCAAGATCTCAAATCCCGGTGGACGAACCCATAGCCAGTCGGCTTCCTGATCTGCTCCGGGGTGATACGACTCAAAACTATGAGACAAAGACCTTGCAACCTTCGCCAGGCTAGGCCGGCTCGATCGGCTTCCTGCCTCTTTCCTTTTCTCATAATCATGACTGCAGGAGCTTCGACGCCGGCGTCCACGATCCGAGCTCCTATCGATGGTTATTGAATTATGGTTGAGATTATTTGCCATGAGGGTTGCGTGAGTGTTGCTTAAGGCTACTCGTGCGCGCATTTTCTGGATAGCCGTGTCCAAAGCCAGCTCAATAGAGCAGTGATTTCGTATGCGTGCCAGCTTCGGCCACGTCGCTCGTTCTCCACAGAGAGATGCTTTGAGCATGAAGTCGGTTGTCGGGTTCTTCAGGATTCGGGGAAAGTGGGCATACAGGATCTCGGGGTATATGTTGATATCACCGGAATATTTCTGGTTCATTATCGAGATAGTTTTAGTGAATGAATTCGGAAAGACGCCGAGTTCCGTCAAAACCGTCATCCGGTGCATCATTTCGTCCTTTGCAAGTTGTGAGACAGTTTGTAAGATCCTAGAGAATCTTGATGTCGGTACGGCAAAGCCTTTCGGTTCGTCGTCTTTCGGAAGAAAGGGCACAATATGTGGGTTAACCTGAGATACAATAAAGTGGTTGACGTTGAACATTTCTGACAGTCGGTTCATAGGCAAGTCGCCATCGACGGAGCCATCTATATACTGTTTATGAAGGTCATTCCAAGGAATAGGTTCCCCCGTTAGCGGGTCCTTGGCCATCAAGGTAAATGGTGAGAATACAACAGGAACTGAACATGAGACCGCACTAATCAAGGTTAGGCCAACCTACCCCGAACGTTAAAAGAGTGGAAACTTACACAGCAGACCAAATCAAGACGTTGGGAGCAGTTATATAGTTCAACAACTTTGGCAGCTCGTACACACCAGCACTCGACACACAGATGTTCAAGATCCTCCGCGTCCGGTTGTACGCCTCCTGAAAAGTGATATCCCCAAGCCAATTTCTCATAACCTTGGCCAGGTGTGTGATATCCAGAAACGCCCCATGTTTGAGGAAACGCGCTGTTTTCTGCAAAATATTCTCTTCATGGTCCTCCGCATCGAACACCGAAAAGTCACCATATGGAAACGATGCCAAAAGCGCGGGGAGTTCATCTTCGGTGCGGGTGCAAAAGACTGCGCAGACGATGCTGCCAGCAGAGGCGCCCGATATAATTCGAGGGAGCAAGTTGTTCATCCACAGCGATTTCAAAACGCCAATATGATTCATTCCAAACGTGGCTCCACCCGAGAAAAGAAGGGCACTGCGCCCGAACGCCTGTCTCGCTGCCAGCAGCTGGTCAAGTATATACCGCGATTCGGCAGCATCGCACCGGTTGCCGCCAGACACCTCCACCAAGGACGCTATTGTCTCGACAGCGGCTGTTATATACCGATCAATTAGGTCCTTCGTTCCGACATGAGTGTGCCTATACAAAGAGGCATTGCTCATGCCTCCCAAGTCACGGCTCAACGACGTGCGAATGAGATACAGCATCTGGCTGACATCGCAACTCCCATGAGCGGCCTCTAGCTGCCCGAGACGCTCTTGGACAAGGGGCGCGTTATATTCGTCGCATTCGAAAGTTTCCTTCCAAGCGTTGTTATTTTCCAAGTAGTCGAGTTCGTTTGCGCAGTCCTTCCATTCTTCGTAGGATACGGCCTAGGTAAAACAAGGCGTTAGCAACCGCCTCGGACGCAGTGTGACACCATGGAGAATGAACTGGGGTAGACATACATCGCGCAACCGCAAGTAAAGAACTTGTTTGCGCTCTTCCGCCTCCGCCTGTAAGTCCTGCTCAAACTTTTGCTGCTTAGAGCGGCCAACCGAGCTCGGATTCCACACATTGCCAGCCCATGTTATTGGGCCTCTCACGACGGAGGCGAGCGAAGGAACAGAGACCAAGCACCAAGGGTGGCGGAGAGATATTTCGCAAGAAGAGGATTGGTTCGTGGAATGCTTGCCCATACGGTGCCATGTCGACGAGATTATTGGGGGATCGAGGGGAGGCGACATGACAGATTGAACCGCGACAGCCAGGAATCCATGCGGCGAGAGAAGAAAGAGAAAGCAGAAAGGGGGAGGAATTTATCGCCGAGTGAAAAACGGAAACGAAGAAAGGGTCAATCCATGGAAACTCGAAATCGCGACCAGGAAGAATGGCGCGGTGAGACAAGTTGGAGAGCAGAAAATCCGGGGAGGGTCAGGTGGCACTCTAGACGTCAGGTTTTGGGGGAAATTGGTCACAAGAGACTGCGGAGATCTTCCACGTCGTCCTTCACCTCAATTTTAAAGGATATATACCAAGATTGCCACGGGTTTCTACCGTGGTTTTTGGAAAAACAGTCCGCTGATTTCTAGTGGTGACCGAAATTCGACTTGCTGGATCAACTCTTCATTCCTCCGCTTGTTGCCTTGACCCCACATTTTCACTGGTTTTATCGCCATCCTGGCAATCGAATTCGTTCAAGCGGCTGCCTCGTTTACCTCATCCTGAAGTATCTACCCATCGCACCTTCCCTTTGTGTCCCTTCTACTCCATATCAACAGAGGCTACAGCTCTCGAACGACAGTTTCGACCAAGTATTACAATGCGAAAGGATGTGTAGAAAATAAAGATCTGCCGATCACAAGGCCGCAAAATACGCATTTCACATGCTTCTCTCCCCCATGGGGGCTCATGTGAACTACTCAGCTTACTCAGGGACCAACCGCACCCCCAGAGTCGGAGCTGAAACCACCCGAGATAATCACGGCTGTTGGCACAGCCACTGCCGCAAAGCATGCCTTGCTTCTAGCTCAACACCATCTTCTCGCCAGAAATGGCCAGCGCCCTCGATCTCCGTCCATGTAAACCGGCTTTGCGGCACTCTCTTTAGCTCATCTGACCATCTGCGTAACTTGCTGACAGAGGTGAATGTGTCCTTGTCGCCATATATTGCCAAAGTCCGATAAGCACATAGCCGGTCTGTGGCCGTGGGACAGGGGATCTGGCGCCGTTGGCCGGAGGCTTGTGTATCAACCTCTAGCGATAGATCCAGGAATAATGTTAGAAATAGGTTGATCGGCGGGAGGAGAGGTGATATGAGAAGGTATGAGATGGTTGAGCTTGGCGACTGTAGTATGTCTTTCGCGTTGCGAGTGAACATGGTTGGACTGGAAAGGTTTGTCGATGAGGAATCTTCGAACTGCGCGCACACAGTCTTCGCAGTAAGAAAGATTTCGTGAGCCGGTGTTCCCTTGATTGCATCACTAAAGAGGTGCGCAACCACCTCACTTGACGGCAAATGCGAAGCAACGAGCGACCCGTACGAGTAACCACCTAGGACGAGGTGAAAACCTGTCTCTGCGCTCTCACTGCCCGGTCGCAAACTAAATCCCAATCCCAAGAGCCGTAGATACAGTATCATGAACCCATAAAAAGAGACATAATCCGCCAACTCGGGTTTCGCAGTCCAACTAGTGCGACCCTCCGAGTCGCCAGCACCACTACACAGTGTCAAAATCATACGAGCATAGAAGGGCACAAAAAGGATATGACATACCGAAAATTAAACGTCCCCACCACATATCCGGCATCGAGAAGCTCTCCGCCGATGAAGCTCACAACCGGATCACCGTAGCACCCGCCGAGTGTAGCGTAAGGATGTGCGACGATGGCCCCGCGTATGGGCCATCGGGATGAGGCGTGCGCATCTAGAAGCTGCTGTGGGAGGTAGATTCGGCAAGCGAGCTTGATACCGTCATAGATTGAGGGGATAGCAAAGGAATGTGTGGGAGAGGGTAGATGCTTGGGCATTCCCGTGATCTCGAGGAGATTTGTGGGATTATTCAAGGAAGTGAAATCGAAGCAGGGATGACGATGCTATATGTTCGAGGAATCTATGACAGGGAGAAATGTGTGGAAAACAAAACCTGAATGGCACTTTGTTCCTCCTTGTTAGGTAGATGGGAGTCGGTGTGCATGAGTGTTGGTGTTGGTGGGGTGCTTCCCCAAGAGGCGCCCAGGTGTTTTGTTCCTTTTTACCTCGACTTGACACCTTCTTGACTGGAAGGGCATCTCTTCAGCTCATCAATGTCTAAATAGAATTGTGCACTGGAAGTTGACTCCGAAGTCGCTTGTTCC
Organism: Penicillium sp. S1316; assembly: GCA_023627405.1. Lineage (NCBI taxonomy): Eukaryota > Fungi > Ascomycota > Eurotiomycetes > Eurotiales > Aspergillaceae > Penicillium > Penicillium sp. S1316. Next base: position 15,145 of record JAMAHF010000122.1, read on the forward strand.
CTTTGTTGAGGTTTCTGTTACGAATATATATTTTCGCTCTCTGGTCAGCTTGGAGATAGCATAAGTTCCCGCGCGGACGCAATTTTGATGTCTGCTTTTAATTAATTGTTATCCTTGCACGTGTCACGTCCCCGTTATATGGTACAGATGCCCTCTACTCTTAAGAAAGTACGAGACGAGCACCAACGTCTGAATTGTTATTCAGTTGGGACTCCTGGGTAGCAAGCTGGCGGCGTGTACGATTGTGATTCCAACTTAGATTTGCCTAACTCCGTATACACTAAGTACTTCCATCCAAAAGCAGACAGAGGATATCGTATCACCATCAGACTTCAGCTCGTTCACTTACATTACTACACAGGCCTCCTTGTTGCCCTCTGCATTGGGTTTAGCCCCCACGTGAGCTGCAGTAATCGAACACTTGTAGATCAGGCTCCTCTTGGGAATCCTCCAGAATGATTCCAAGATACATTCACTGATTTCGCTACACCACCAGAGAGAGAGAGAGATGGCATGAACCTCACAAGATTATCACTATAATCAGTTGCAATTCCATGCTGAGCTGTGTGGAGCGGCAACGTGACAATGTCTGCCGTCTCCAAAACATGTCAGAGCTGCGCATATTCAAAGGTGCGCTGTGTCCGGAACACCGATCCAACTGGGGCGTGTGATCGGTAAGGATTCATCCAGGTCATTCATCTTTGGAAGACGGTTGGAAGCTTACCGATGCCTCGTAGATGTCACCGCTTAGGAAGGGAATGTGTATATCGCCAAACAGGTCGTCGATTTAAAGGGTTCCAGAAGGACCGGTGAGCAGAATCTCCATAGTGGTTGATCGGTGAGTATGTGGCGAGCTCTCATCTAATGCACAACATAGTAAGATCGCGGCGCTGGAGTCAAAAATAAATGAACTCATGGTCAACCGCGCTGGTTCAGCGGACGATAATGACAACTCACCCGACACCCGCAGCAATATATTGGTAGACGGCGATGCTGTGTTTGAAGACGTCATCAACCGAGGCCTTCTTGACATAGAGACCGCCGAAAGGTACTTGAACAACTTCAAGACCATACTTACTCCACATTTCCCATTTGTGGTCGTACACCCGCGTACATCCGCGGAGCAGCTCCGCCAAAAGGGGCCATTTCTATTGTTGGCAATCTTTGCGTCAGCCTCGTACGAGAATATGCAACTTCAGCGGATGCTAGGGGAGGAGGTCAAAAAAGTCGTTGCCTCACGAATGATTATCAATGGCGAGGTATCTTTTGAGCTGCTGCAAGGGCTGTTGGTATTCCTCGCATGGTAAATACCACTCGGCGTAACAGTATCCGATATCTTCATCCTCCCGGTTCTGACAACATGTTGCAGGACACATTATCACTCACGACCGCACCGCTATACTCAGTTTCTCCAACTGGCTATAAGCCTCGTGATAGATCTGCGTCTGGACCGGCCCCCAGAAACAAGGATGTGGAAGACACCGCTGCGGTTCAGACCTCAAACTGATTTGCAGGACCAGACGTTGAGACGGTCGTCTTGGGGAAGCGACGAGCAGAGAGCCGTCTTGGGTTGTTACTATCTATCATCATCGTGAGTAAGCACCATATGATGTTGTTGGGCGCTGTCTGACATTGGGTTTGAATTAGTGTTGCGATGCTTGTGCAAAAAAAATCTACTATTTTGCGCTTCCCATACCAGGAAGACTGTTGCAAGGCTCTCCGCGAGGCCGACGAGTACCCCCACGACAAATATATCGACTATGTGATACGGCTACAATATATTGTAGAAAAGATCGACAATGTATCTGCAAAGCATGAGCTTGATTTGGAAAAGCCTGGATCCGGGTCGGAGCTGTATATCACAAACCTGAAGTCAGACCTGGAGGAGTTTTACCGTCATTTACCTTTTGACCTTTACGAGAACCGTACGTCTCATTGGTGTCCCAAGCTCACTTTAACAACATTTGGATACTAATTGATCAATTTAGCTCTGCTTGCTATCCAGTACCACGCAACAGGCCTTTGTTTATATCAACTGGCTCTCAACATTAGTAGACAACGTCCGAGTTCACATCTTGAGTTTCATTCCTGGATAAATGAGATGTCCGTCTCTGCATTCATCTCAGCTAACTCCATCCTCAACCTTTACCTTCAACTTCCGCCTAATGAGGAAGTCGGATTCAACAATACCCAATGGATGCAGATGGGTCTTGCTTTGTTAGTTGCTTATCGATATACTTCGGCGACCTCAAAGTCAGATCAAGGCGCTAATTTCCTTCATACCTTGTCGGAATTGCAATCGCGGCTCGGAACATTGTCTACATCTGATGTAGATATGCATTGCGCTCGAGATGTCTTCTTCGACTTTCGAAGCCGTGTAACTCGAATTAAAGACGCTCTTCGAAAATTTGATAAACAAGAGAACGGCCCTCAAACCTCGGAGAGTTTTCAATCCTTTCAGCCAAGTTTGGAGCCAACAGATCTCGACAAGTTTATGGAGGCTGGGGAACATATTGGGTCCCCTCTGTGGAATCTACTCACGTCCACGGCAGAGAGCGCGCAAGTTTCCTACGATGATACCTCTGCATATTCATTTGAACAGATTATGGGTGGGTGGCTATGATTCTCAATTCAGTATCTAATTTATCCGCCAGGCTTATAGACATCACGCCATCAAAATCGACCTTCCACATTGACAGGTAAATGCCCCTGAGAATGACCCCTAATCTTCAATGATGACATTATTGGGCAATGTAAGCAAGTGTAGGTGGCAGTGCTGGCAGTGATGTCCGCCTTAATGGTGGGTCATTGGCTCTATCACCGAGCCGAGATGGTCGATCCGCCAAGAGCTTCAACATCACCGACCCGATCTTGCTTATAAGCAGAGGCAGAGCGCCAGAAGGCAGAAATTGCCATTCAAATAACCCTGTCCTTCAAAATGATGGTTTTCATATATCTGGCGTTACCATCCTTCGTGACATTTTCCTCGGCCCTCTCCTTCCGTCCCTGCCCACTGCTCGGCCCAGCATTTCCTCCTTTCTCGCTCAACGCAAATGACGCTACAGTTGCGAATGCCCTACAAAATCTCACGGAGACGTTTGATAACATGATAGCAACAAATACGGGCTCTCATGGGGATGTATCGCCAAATACCACCTTTAGCATCGCCTTGTTCTCGACGGACCGCGGGACCGCAGAAGACGAGGCCTTCTTCTGGCAATATCACCACACTTCTCCTGCATTGAACCAATCCTTGGTAGGCTCTCGTACTGCAAGCAAAGATAGCATTTATCGCATTGGTGGTCTCACTGAGGTCTTCACTGTGTGGAGCCTCCTTCTCACCGGAGACGGAGACCAGATCTTAGACGACCCTGTTACCAAATACCTCCCTGAGCTGGTGAATGGTACCGCGGACCAAGATAACATTCGTCATGTAACTTGGGATGAGGTTACTGTTGGTCAACTTGCGAGCCATATGTCCGGAGTTGCAAGAGACTGTGAGTGAAACACTAGACAAGACTATGCTACTGAGCTAATTCATGATAAACAGATTGTTCGGAGGATGTGACTTTCGAAACAGGTCCGGGGATAACCCCTAGCCGGGATGTCCACAAGCCTTGCTGTGGCAATGGTCCTAAGTGTGGTAGCGACGGTATGAGAGATAAGTCGATAGTTTCCTGACCGTGTATGCTGATGCCTCTGCAAGAGTTCCTTCGATACCTGGCCAACCAAACCCCTGTCGCTCCACCTGGGGTAACGCCTAGTTATTCCAACATGGGGTTTCAGCTTCTCGGCTACATAGTAGCAAGACGAGCGGGACAACCCTTTGGCGAAGTCCTTCAACGAGACATCTTCGACGTTTTAGGCTTGACTGAAACCTCAATTTTCGCGCCAGTCAACTCAAGTGCAGGAATCATACCCACGAGCAAGGAAGCCAGCGGCTGGGTAGCACACCATGGAGGAGACGAAGCGTAAGCCAATACTTCTACACGCAATCCAGCCCAGCGACACATCTAACAAAATAACCCAATATCTGCAGATCGACCTCAATCTTCTCCACCGTCAAAGATCTGTCCATAGCCGGCCAGGCAATCCTGAACTCAACCCTCCTCGACAAATCCACTACAAACCGCTGGTTCAAACCGGTCTCTCACACCTCCAACCCAGCCAACTCGATCGGACTACCTTGGGTCGTATACAGCGGCGGCTCATACCCCAACACATCCATGGTCGACGTTTACACAATTCTTAGCAACGAGGGATACAAGGAGGGCCTCTACAGTTCGTACTTGGGTCTAGTCCCGGACTTCGGCGTGGGTTTTGCCATCCTCTCCGCGGACACTGAGACACCGGCGGATCTCAACGCCCACGCTGATGTTATCGGTGACGTTATTCTCGGGGCGTTGATGACGACTGCTACTAAGCAGGCAGGCGAGAACTTTGGCGGCGCATACAAGGTATCATCATCGTCATCATCATCAAACAATCTGAATTCATCCATTACGATTGAATACGATGACCTACCCGGCCTCTATATCGAGGAGTTCATCAACAACGGAACCGACTTTCGCGAAACACTCGCTGAGCTTCTGGGCATTGAAACCCCAGCAGATTTGAGCATGCGACTGTATCCCACGCAGCTGGAAGAAGAAGAAGAAGGCTCTGGCGCCGGCTCTAGACAGGCCTTCCGCGCCGTCTTCCAAGACAAGACCGAGCTCGCGGACAACGGGACTCCGACATGCGTGTCGTGGCTGAATCTAGACAAGTACCGATATGGCGGCCGCGCTCTCGACGAGTTTATCTTTTCTCTTGATCAGAGTGGTCGTGCTGCTAGTGTTGAAATTCCGGCTTTGCGGGTCGCGCTTTGGAGGGACTAGAAAGTCTTAGCCGTGCAATTGATGGAGGGCACTGTTGGGAGTGGCTGGAATAATACGCGAGCGGGTAATAGGTGTATGATATGTGCATGATATGTGTATGGGTTTGAAGCTGGAAGATAGGGATTTATATAGTTTTTTAGGGGGTTAGTTAGGAGAACATAAGTCCTTACGATAATACAGGAAGGATAGACACAGAGCTAATTGGAAGCATGAGTCGTCGCGCGGTGGCTTTCGCCTTTTTTTATTCATCGATTTTCGTAGGTTCTATTTACTATATCAGCAGCTCCCTCCTCACCCATCCATCTTATCATCAATATCAAGGTCGTCAAAGTCGTCAAGGAGCTCGTCCATGCTGATTTTGGGTATTTCATCCTCATCATCATTCATCATATCTGTCTCCGCCACGCTCATCGCGTCACCATCCTTCTTCTTGGCATTCTTGTACACCGCCAGCGTCTGCCGCAGCTCCTGGTCCTCCTCGACATCCCGCAGGAACATCTCGAAGTCGTTCTCCACGCGCTCCTTGTCGTTCGGTAGCAGGTAGGGGTCATGCTCGGTGGCCATGCGCTTGAGCTTCCAGTGCCGCTTCGTGTGCTTGCTACGCCGCGGGTAGTATTTCTTCACGAGCAGGACGTCCGGGATCGTGCTGCTGTACGCGCTCGATGACTCGATCTCGTCGAATTGCATGTTGTTGAAGTTTGCCCCTGTCAACATGTACCCTAGCACCGAGTCGCCCGGGTGGATGATGCTTCCGAGGTGTGTGCGCGTGAAGTATTGCTTGTCGCCGCTGAAGTCCGAGGCTCGTGCCACCGTGACTTCCGATTGGAAGTATTTGCCCTTGGAGTGGCCAGTCGGCTCGACGTCGAGGACGATGAATTCGACGAGTTCCCTAGCGTCGGCGAGCGATGTGAAAGGGGCGCGCCAGTATATCCGGGGGTTGAGGTCGGCGGTCTGAAGGGTGTTGGGGTCGAGGAAGCTGATTGAGGTGCCGATGCGTGTGCACAGGACGAGTGGTGAGACGTTTCCGAGCTGTTTTGCGAGCTTGATGGGGAGCGCGACGAGATCGTCCTTGCACACCGGCACGATTTTGGCCGAGTACGTGAACTTGTATGACTTGGTCGATGTGTGGATATCCTCGGAAATGATCTGCTGCGATTTCGTGACCTCGACGGGGACGGCGGAGTGCAAGAAATCGAGGAAGCCTTCGGCGTGGTTCCGCTGAGCGAAGAAGAAATCGATTCCGTGCTTGGCCTCCTTGATGTTGATTGTGTTCTGATGCGCCTTGTGCTTGAGGATGAGCTGTTCGAGGTAGAGGAAAGTTCGCTTGTGGAGAACCTGCTGTCGGACCTGGACGGACGCCCGCCATGTGTTGGGGGTATATGACTTGGCGCACTCTGGGCACTGCTGGTACATGACGATGTATACGACCTCGAACGTTTGCTGTAGGATAACGCCGTCGTTCACCGAGTCTTGGATCGTGAGCTTGACCTTGACTCTCCGCGAGTGCGGCTCCGTCCAGATAAACCCTGCATCGATCACACGAATCTTATTCAGTCCCTTCAGTTTCTTCAAGCACAGCGCGAGCAGTTCGCGGGACTCGAGAGCCGCGACGTTCCAGGAGCTCGGGGGGAGAAGCCAGCGCTCGCAGTCTCGACAGAAGTTTAGAACCGCTTCTCGTTGAATGCCTTGGGAGATATCGACTTGGAGCCGCATGCAGTCGTTACATATCGTCGTTCCAACTAGAGGTGCCCCGCAGTTATAGCAAAGCACACTGGGAGCGGTGTCAGTTTGGGATCTTCGCGACTGGGAGGAACAAGGGAAAGACTCACGTGGGGACCTCGCCGGCAGACTCATCCTGAGGCGCCAAAGGCACCGGGGTATCAATATCCATGCTGAAATATGTCGTCGTCAAAAATTATGGTGAGATGAATCTGCAAGTGAGGGGAGCAATTTTCAGATAAAAAAAAGTTCGCCCCCATCGATTAATCAGCGGAGGCAGAGACTGATAAGGTCACGTGAGGTAGATCTTATCCTTCCATGCCTCAGGCACCAAACATGCCCTAGCCGTGGAGGTCATGCCGTTGGTGTGCAATAACAAAGGGAATGCATACATAATCTTTAGGCTAATAAAATTACTATACCCGATCAGTCCCCTTATTATATCTTGACACGAGCCTAGCTATGTACATATAAAAATATACATTCCACATCTAGGACCACTGACAACAGGCGCTTTCAACTGAATAATGTGTCCTGGACATGTCTATTCACCCCCCAACTCTATAAAATCCTTGTAACTAGAGTTTCGCCACATCGCCCTGCACCGCCCTCCGAAATTCTGCTTCAACATCGTGCTCCCCGAGCCAGCTGAACCCCTCGACCGCAGCTATGCGGGCCCGAAGCTCACCATCCGTTTCTTCGACCCTATGCGGGTCTCTCAATTTCTCGAAACGCTCCGCTAGGCCGCGGTGCACAACGTCGATTAATCTGGTCACATGCGGCCGCCGTGTAGCGTCGAATAGCGCTAATGCTCTCTGAAGCTGGGACTTGTCCGGCGTCGCTCCATCAGCGCCCTGTGCTGCTGGCCAGACATGGGCCAGTGACAGGGCGAGGGCATGCGCGTCGTTAATGGCGAGTGACCCGCCGGATGCGAACGCGCCGCCGTGCGTGTGTCCTGCGTCGCCGAGCAACGCGATACGTCCGCCAAACACCAGCGATTCTAGCGATGTGCCGAGGTGGTTTGGGTAGACGCGTGTGGCGGGCGTTGCTTGCAGGAGATTCTGCACTGTTGGATGCCAGCCCTGTTCCATCCTTGGGTTAGCCATTGTCCCAGTAGGAAGATGCACTCAGTGCGCTGCTTTGAGTGGGGAACGGGGTATAACGTCGTGGTAGGGACGTCAGGTACCTTGAATAGTGCCCTCAAGCTCTCCATGTCCCCAGGAGTATTCCACTTTGCGTTTTTATACGGGTTCTTCGGATCCTCGGGGTCTGTCTGTAGTCCTCCCACGACCGTGAACTGATTTCTCCCTTGTAGCAGTGTGTTAGAATCGGCGAAAGAAGTGTCCGCTTACCCGGTGGGGAACTGAGAGCGACATACCCAAGCGCGAAGCAAATAGATACTGGCCGTCAGGCCCGCTATAGAAGGCGGCGTCGTCGAGCAGATCTTCGATCCCTTTCACTAGCGATGCATCGAATGTCGATCGAAAGAGGACATCGCCTGTCCATTGCAGGCTATGCTCCGGGACCAACGCCTTCCTGACGCCCGAATGGATCCCATCGGCCCCGACCAAGAAGTCCGCCGCGAACCTGGTGCCATCCTGGAAAGCAAGCACTACGCCATCGCGATCTGCGCTGGGGTCAATCCGGACAGATTCCACCCGTTTGTTCAACACCAGCGAAACCCCCTCCGCCGGCACGCTTTCAAGGAGCATCTTCTGCAAGTGCGCACGATGGAAGCGGGCCATGGAATCCCGAGATTCCGCGACGGTAGAATGCTCTGTCTGTTTGAGCACCTCGCCCGTGCGCCAATGGGCATAGACAAAGGGGTACCCGCTTGGCTGGCGATAAGCGTTGGCGTCGATCAACGCTGGATCAATGCCGAGCTTGTACAGCGATCGCAGGCCGTTGGGACTTATTCCAATGCTTGCGCCGATTTCGTCGAGTTTCGTCGCCTTCTCGAAGACGGTTATGTTAACATTTGAGGGGAGAAACCGGGCCAATGCGATGGCTGCCGTAAGGCCGGCGATGCCAGCACCAGCGATGGCGACTCGGAATGTGGGAGTCGAGTCTGTGTGTTGGGCCGCCATTATGGTTCGTTCTGTGGGCGATAAGTCTCGTCTAGTTAATGGGCGACCATATCTCCCGTATATGTAGTTGTGTTCAGTTATGGTGTGGTATGTGAGATAGGGCTACCGCTGAGTGTCGGATCGCACCATCACAGACGGCTTGTACTAATGCCGCGAGACCCCGATCAAGACCCCGACACGACCCGCAGCAACCCCGATGATTGTTGTGTAAGCCAAAACGTATGTATTGCTGACCTTTGTAGTTCCCTCCGAACTCGCAGTATCAGACGAAACAGTCTCCCTCTGTACGGGTGTGCGGGTGTGCGTGTTGCAGGCACTATACAGTGTAATTATGGCAGGAATGACAGACCATACGGGCATGCCACTCCCAGATCGCTTTGCAGAGTTAATTCTGACATCTCCCCCTAGGCGCGCACTTCATTTCGGTCTCGCATCATGACACCTACCCAACCATCGATCCTGCCAACAGAGACCTGTCCACAAAATACGTCTTTATCACCGGCGCATCAAGAGGCATAGGCCGAGAGACTACACTCTCATATGCGCGCGCCGGATGCACGGGAATCGCGATCGGGGCCCGTGGCGATCTAACAGATCTCGCACAAGAGATTCGCGACGCAGCCACTCGCACCGGAAAGCCGGTCCCCTGCGTAGTATCCTTGTCCCTGGACGTGACAGATAGCCGATCCGTCGACAGAGCGGTCGCGACAATCGCCTCCTCCTTCCCCCGAATTGATATCCTAATCAACAACGCGGGGTACCTGGAACAGCGGCGCAAACTCGCCGACAGCGATCCGGACGAGTGGTGGCGTACCTGGAGGGTCAATCTCCTGGGCCCGTATCTCGTCACCCGTGCGGTGATCCCACACATGGTGGAGCGAGGAGGTGAGAAGACGATTGTCAACATTGCTAGTGTTGCTGCACATCTCACCTCGCCGGGCGGCTCGTCGTACCAGACTAGCAAACTTGCCCTCTTGCGGCTCACCGAGTTCGTGAATGTCGACTACGGCGCGGACGCGGACGGGATTCTGGCTTACGCCGTGCATCCTGGTGGTGTGTTGACTGATATGGGAAACCGATTGCCAGCGGGGACACGGGCCATGCTGAAGGAGACACCTCAACTTTGTGCAGATACGCTGGTGTTCCTGACGGAGCGTCGTCGTGACTGGTTGGCTGGGCGATACATTTCGGCTACTTGGGATGTCGAGGAGCTCCTTGCCAGAGAAGAGGAAATTACACATGGGGATAAACTCAAGGTCCGGATGGTGGTGTGAGGGCTTTTATTCGACAGAAAGCGTCGTCGTGAGAGACAGGTAGGTACCGTAGCGAGAGTAGATCAGTTTATCCATGAAACCCTTTAAGGCTTCGACTTGCTTCAACTCTGCCACTTTACTCATAAAAGCTTCAGTCAGACAGGTCTATTGCTCTTTTTTCTTTTTCTTTTTTTTCATTCACGAGAAGAAGCTGCTATTTATCCATCACAAGCAATGCTGGGGTACATCATAGTCCAACGGCTTATTTTGCGCCCGCACGCGCACCCAGTGGCGCTGCCTCGCCTGCAGGATCTCGATATCGCTCTGAATCCAGCTTTCATCAAACGCAGGCAGCAGATGACCCCCGCCAGGTTCATTATCTCCCTCGATTTTGCGACCTGCAAACTCTCGCAGCCAACCATAGTACTCGGCAAAGTCCGGTTTGATCTCGTGGAACAGCTCCGTCGGACCCTTGTACGCTAACCTGGAGGTTTCCCATTCTCTTTGAGAGGCCTTGCTAGGAAGGGCAGCGGATCTTCCAGACAAAAACCGGCTCACTGCCACGGCCTGGTACTCGTAGATGCGGAAGCTGATCGCCGCTCGGACCTACATACATACAGGTACTCATTAGTATTGTAGTAATGCCTCATAAAATATAATAACCATTAAGGAGGGGGATGTTCGCTGACCTGCCCAATAACAGCCAACGACGGATCCTCCATGTGGAAGATATGCTGGTAGAACCCAGCCAGCCTGTTCTCCGGCGTGACCACCCCAAAGGGGAGGAACGGATATGAGAGCTTGTATCCTGTAGCGAAAATGATCTTGTCCAGCCCCTGTATTCGCGTCCCATCGCTGAATTCAACGACCATACCTCCCGCCTCACTCGAGATGCGTTTCACAGTCGGCTTGCTAACCACGTTCGGCAGACGCCATGCATCTTCGAGGAAGCCCACCTCGCCCCGTCGCGAGATATACAGTGGGCCATGGACAATGTCGTGCAGGTCCTCGGCTAGGTCTGCGGCAGAAATCCCCCCGCCGATCACGACGACTCTCTGGAAATGTGCAAAGGGTTCGGTTAGCGCTGTACATAGGGCCAGGTTGGAGAAGGGAGAGTAGGCCTCGCCCGACGCGAGCAACGCACCTTGTTGACATAAGCTTCCTGTGCCCTGTAGGATTTCGAATGCTCAAACTTGCCGGGAAACTCGGCCCAGGTCTCCAGCAAGCCCTCGATGGCTGGTATATGGGGAACGGTAAAATGGCCCGACGCCACGACAACGGCATCGAACATCGCCTGCCACCAATAATCCTTGGAGATGCCCCGGCGTCGCAGCGTGAGCTTCCACCGGCCACCCTCCTGCCCCTCGCATTTTTCAACCTTCTCAACGCTCGTATTCAGCACTAGGAGGTGCAGATGGGGAACGAAGAGATCCTCCAGATATCGCAGAACTGCCCGGCGGGGTCTAGATGGATTATTCCGGCCGAACTTCCGGATCGACCCAATCGAATTCTGAACGGGGAGGGGCGTATGCGTAAACGCCATTGTGCGCGCCCCGGCATTGGTGTCGAGGGCCTCATATGCCGCGCCCCTCATGCACTCCGGCAACGGGGTTTCGGACCCAAACTTGGGAGATGTTGGGCTGAGTCTATCGGGGATCTCGCTGCTATGAGCGTCTGCTGTCAAGCCTCTTGGGTCAAACGGGGCTGGATCTGCCTCGTACGCCCTATACATAAAATAGATCCGGCCTCGTCAGCGAAAAAAAAAAAAAAAAACACAAAAACAAAAGGACTAGTTAGTGGCTGGGAAATGAGCTGACCATAATCCTCCAACTGTGCTCTTCCTCTCAAAAACTCGAATATAATCAAACGCTCTCTCCTGCTCGAGGGCTCGAACGGCTGCAAGGCCTGAAGGCCCGGCGCCAATGACAGCGACTCGCCGGTACTGAGAGGGCATCATACATAACACGCCGCAGACGGTCCGAATAAATGATGGGGGACATTTCTGAGGAATTCATGCGTGTTTATTTAACTCGCGCTACAGACAGGAAGAAGAAGAAGAAGAATCCAGATGGTGCCTGGGGAGGATCGACCAGAGCACTAACAATTCGCGACCCATAAAGACCCCGAGTCCCCGATCGCACATGGAGGCATCTACCCCCCGGATGCCTAGGACGAACTACGAAGTAGTAAGAATTGCAACATCGGAAAGACGAGACGCCAATCTTCTTTCATATTATGTGTTTCCATATAGTGTAATACTCTCTACAGATTCGAACGACAGTCCAGGAAATCTCCGTACCATACATATCCACCCCCAACGTGCCATCCATCATACCTCGTATGTACGTACCTCCACAGACGCCCAATTACCTGGCTACAGTGGGTAAATAAAGAAGGTATTCTCCAGATCCGTAAGGTCAAGAACAGAGATATCAACCTTCCTCTGCGCCGGATTTCCATCCGCATCCACCGTATTAATAAACCCATCGCCAAAGTTCCCCAGCGCCGCTTGTTCCGCGATCCAAGCCTGCCGCTTCTTATTCCTCCTGGCTAAGATGACCCGAATTGTGATCAGAAAGACCGGCGTCAGAATAAAGCTGACAATCGTCTGCGCAACCCACGTCCCATAATACCGCGGCCCACCGCTCTTCCACATCTGTGGCGAGATAATATTCGAGATGCCGTACGCGATCATAAACATGGCCTGCCGCGTGAGCTTCTTGGTGTACCCCGTCGCGCTCGACGCCGCCCACACGAGCGAGATGATATACGTCATCCCCCATGTTGTCACTCCGAGCAAGAGGCAGGCAAGCAGCGGGATGGTTCTATCCCAGGGGAGTGCGACCATCCCAATGCTGCCCGCAATGGCCGGGAGAACCCAGACCGTTGCCCACCAGGCGCTATACCCAGGCCACAGGTGCAGACAGACACACGCGGCCACGGCCACGGCCACTGCAAACCCACCGGAGGCAACAGTAATCAGGGTTGATCCAAGGTTCCCCACGCCCAGGTCTAGCAGGATGAGGCTCTGCTGGAAGGCAAGGTTATTCGCCAGCTGGAGACAAAAGGCCGCGAGGAAAAACAGCCAGGAGATAGGGTCTGTAAATGCCTCGTAGAATTGATACTTCTTAAACTTCTTTTGCTCAATCACGCCCTTGGTTGCATTGCGCACTCGCTGTATCACCTGTGCTCTCTCCCGGGGTGTGAGGAACCGGGCTTTGGCCGGATTATCCGGGTACCAGAACCAGGAGAATATGGCAAGAAGGAGTGTCAATCCACCCGTGGCCACCATAAAGAGTTTCCAGGGGCTCACGCTGGACTTGCTCCAAAGAAGTGCATAGGCAAGCAGGCCCGAGGGGATGCTTGATCCCACGCAGGATATCCAGAAGATCGGCTGGATCTCGTGCAGTTCATGCGGAATGAAAAACATGGCCATGGTGGCTTCCAATGCGGGCAGCATTCCAGATTCAACGAAGCCAAGCAACAGGCGAAGCGCAATAAGGCTTCTATAGTTTGCTGCTCCGCAATGTCCGAATATAAGCACCGCCCAGAGGAAGATTGACGCGGAGACGTATTTGCTTAAGGGCAGCCGCTGGATAAGGAGCTGGGACGGCAATTGTCCGATAATGTACCCTGCGTTTGTTGTCAGTAAGGGCCTCAAGACAACTCAATTGGAGTGTACGAACCGGTATAGAATAGTGTATTCAGGTTGTTATAGTGCGCGTCACTAACCCCAAGGTCGTCGAGGATTCCCAGAAACACGGCCTGGCCCAATGTAGCTTTGTCGATCTAACAATACCGAAGATTAGCCTGATTGACTCTACCCAACGGAGATGGGAGCGTACAAAAAGCATCAGGTTAATGGCGATTAGCAACAGGATAAGTCGCGCATAGAGCTTCCTGTTTATACTTCTCAATTCCGCCGGAGAACCCTCTGCTGTATCGGAACTGATTTCCGCCTCAAACGCAAGCGTTTCATCGGCATCAATTGCAGCGACTGCTTTGACCTGGGGCGGGGGCTCTTCTGGATAGGGTCCAGTCCTGGAGACGGTGGATGTCTCTTTATCGACAGCCATTTCATCAGGCGTAAACTAGGCTTTTAGGTATCAGAGAAAAAAAAAAAACACAAGGTATGGGTTGCTTAGCATTCTACAGCATTTGAACGTCCGCAGTGCGCTGCTTATAAGTACCTTAACACGTACTAGACAAATGTTGTGATTTCTGATATAGTTTTCATCATTGCAATACCTGCGATATGGCGAGTTTGGGCATATTGTCCTGCTTCCGCCTGTTAGGGCCAGCCTCTTGAGAAGAGCCCGATGCCGTCGGGGTTATGATAAGCACGCCAGATTAGGATACGAAAGTCCCCGATGGCGCCAAGAAGCGTTGAAGGACGATAAGTGTATGGTTTTCCATCTATCTGTGAATCCCTCATCCACGGTATTGCTTGTGCAAGCGTGGGTTGGTTGATTACTCGGCGATCCTCCCATTTTGTTCGAGGGCCATGCCCGCCCAGGTTGGTCGGGAACCACTCTGCTCTTCCATGACGGGGCCCGCGGAAGTTGCAGAGAAAACGTGGATAGCTCTCTCATTTCAGCTAGAGATATGCTAAATCTAGACATTATGCGCTGTAATCGGCCAGGAGTGGTAGCTAAGCATCATCACCGTTGTCCCACATGGCGCCATCGCTGCTTTTGATGTCGTGTGGTTAGCGCAGTACGCAATCGGCCCCAGGCCCGCGCTACTTTTTTGTCTTTTCCCCATCGGCGTCTATCTCTGGAAGATGCCGGCCGTGCTAATTCACTCTCATGTTATCCCCGAGCGCAGCTCCTTGCCAGCAATGGGCTCTACTGAGGGGATCGAAAAGCCCGCGCTCCTCGCCTGCACCGAGTGTCGCCGGAAACACCTGAGATGCGATGCCACGGTGCCAACTTGCATGCGATGCACCCTCTCTGGTGCGCAATGCCAGTACCTCCCTTCCCGGCGAGGCCTAAAAAGGCGAAGTGTGCTGCACCCCGATCCAGGCCCGCGGACACCACGCTCGCCGCCCAGCTCTGCGGATGGCTTTGCGTCTCTACATGCTGATCGGATCGACCCAGCCTGCCAGGCAGATGTATTGCCCCGGTCTCGAGCGCTCCCCATCTCCTGGCTTACCAGGCCGGACGGAGGAGACGGGCAGTACAATCAAGCGACAGACTTCGTCCCTCCCCCATCCCCGGCGAATGGCCGCCGAGGTAATCCTACACCCACACTGGATTCGCTTGGTGCGCAGATTGCAATCGAGAATTCTCATGGGAGTTCCACTCCTCACAGGGCCCGCCTCCCAGAACAAATCTCCCCTCTATCTCCGCAGAGGTCGCAGTGTCTGCCAGACCTTGCGGTGGAAGACGACGATGTCCTGATAAACCTGTTCTACTCGACCTTCCACCCTGCTCACCCGATCCTAGTCCCGCGACAGCTGTATGCGTCGCAAGCCTACCCGGCGTGTCTCAAGATGGTGGTCCACTCCGTGGGCAGCCATTATTTCGATACAGTCCTGAGCGATGAACTATGCAAGCAAACGGCCGAGCTGCTATCAAGGACCGAAGGCACCGGCTCTGTCCGATCGAGTGTGCACCTCGTACAAGCAAAGCTCCTCTTCTCGATCATTCTCCACGCGCGAAACGAGATCCATCAATCCACCGCCGTACTGGCACAGGCTGTCTCTCTCGCGCTGGACCTCGGCATGCACACCCGCAGCTTCGCAGCGGATCAGAATCAACAAAATCCCCACGAAGAGGAGAGTCTCCGCAGAACATGGTGGGAGCTCTACGTGACGGATGGCTTCATGGCTGTACTGCAGCGCAGACCTAACTTCCGCTGCCACGAAGCACACCCAGACGTATATCTCCCACGCGACGACAACGAAGACGAAGTGGCTGCTGATGATGCAGAGAGCATCCATTCGACTAGGCCATTGCCACCACCGCGCTCTCTCGTCGAGTTCGACGCCCGGGTCTTCGCCCATGAGGAGATCTCCTTCTCCACATTCACCTACCGGATCGAAGCGGTCCGCCTCCTCGCGCGCGTCGTCGCCGTCGCCTGGGCTCACGACGTGCACGCCGACACCCTCGACGCCCTCGACAGCGCCCTTGCCGCCTGGCCGCACCACATCGACACAGCCACCGCCACCCGACAACCCATGTCCGAAACCCTCTTCCAGGCACACCTCCTCGTACGATTCGATCTTGTATACCTGCACTTCCCGCGCAGCGACCTGGTCGCGACCGTCCCCGGCGCCGCCCGCGTCATCCGACAGATCCCCGTCCCGCCCGTGTCCGCGCGCAGCGTCCACGGCGGGAAGGCCCTCGCCGCGGCGAAGCAGCTGAGCAAGTTGATCGCAGCGATGCCGGATCCCGCGGCACCGCACCGGCATACGCCGTTCTTTGTCTGTTCGGTTGCCTTTCCGGCCATTGTGCAGCTGTCGGCGTGCTCGCTGTACACCCGCAGTGCTGCTGGTGGTGGTGGTGGCAGTGGCAGCGTCTACGGGCCGCCGGGGCGCTACCGGGACCATATTGCGCTTGGGCTGGGGGTTCTGCGGGCGCTGGCGCCGACGTGGGAGCTTGCGAGGGTGACGTTGCGGAGGGTGCGGAGCATGGCTGCGGAGGTGCTTTCACGGGGCGGCGGCGGCGGGGAGGACAACCGTGATCAAGGTGGTAATAATGATCCGGCCAAATCGAAGGGCGTAGCGGTTGACTCTGTGGATCAGAGGCCGATAGTAGGGGATAGTAGTATCACCTGTTCACGCAGCAGTGCCGGCTCGCTGCATGATTTGCCGCTTGGGGATCTGCCGTGGTTGGACCATTTTCTGTTGGGAGATGAGAGCGATAGTATTCCACAGTGATAATACTGTTTTCATGTCTCCCGGTATGTAGTCCTGAGAACGTGGATTTCTCATGTGAGCTTCTATGTCTGTTGCCTTATATACAGGGCGTCTAGTACGACTTTAAAACGCATTTACTAAACCGTGGCCACTACTAGCCCACCTGGCAGGGCAGTTGGTAGAGTGCAGCGTAGGGTAGTCCTTTGGAAATTAGTTGTGCAGCTGAGCGAAGCCACGCAAAGCAAGCAACTACTTAGGGCAAGACTGTATACAATGTTGTATCCTGGGGTTGAAAGCAGTTTAGATATTTGACTAGTACTTAGTGGACTTGAATAAATACCTCTCTTTAAATAATGGTAGAACCGAACATAATGGCGCCGCTTCCATAGCCATCCAATTTCGCTGTTTCGCTAACCACCGGAGTATATCATGTTTGGCAAGGTGCCCGACATCACCAGCCCCCGGAGTATTTGCTCGATCTGGGCTAGTTATCACTGCCTCGATTTCCAAGTTCATTTATGATCGACAGACAACAATATCTTCGGGGCGCAAAAAGAAGTCACCCGCATCTGCAGCCCCTCGCGCCAGGAATCTTGGCCGCGGCACCCCCGTGCCCTAACCCAACCGCCTCTGTACCTATATCCTGACCACGTGCAATGAACTCTGCATCTCCAGGTTCCCCGTTGCCCTACTCCGTAATCCACAGCGGACTTCGGAACCGGATGTCAAAACCAAGATCTCACCCGGCCGCGATCCGCGCCCTTGCAACCCCCAGCCCATAATCTTCAGTGCCGTGTTCTGCATGGACGAACGATCCGCGCTAATTGGCTGGCGCCGTGTTTCTCCCCCTGATGATCTGCACGGGACCAGCCTATAACCGGCTGCAGAAACACAACGTGCCAAGACTTCGAACCCCCCAATCTTTCGCTCTAGCATCTGTCGCTGCGGATGCGATGTAACCTCGTTGAGTTTCACGATAGGAGATGGCCGATGGGGAGATCAGCTCGATCTGTTGGAGTGAGGGGATGGAAGGAGATAAATAGCTGCCGTTCCTAGGGCTATCTTGGGCTTTCAAGCGCAGGCAGGAGAAGAATAAAAAAAAAAAAAAGGCAGAACTCACTTCACAATTCTAAGCAGACAAGACACAGGCAGCCACAATGTTCCAAGTCAAGGTACTTTCAGAGACAATTTTTCTTGCTCCCCACGCCCACAAAACCCTATCTATACTAACTCCCGGTCAGACCCTCGTCACCCTCCTCCTCACCAGCACGCTGGCCCTCGCCTCCCCCATCGAGGTCGAGTCGCGCCAGTCCTGCGCCTACACCTGCGGCAGCGTCTGCTACACCTCGTCCGCCGTCTCCGCCGCCCAGAGCGAGGGCTACTCGCTGCAGTCCTCCGGCGACGACGTCAACAACTACCCGCACGTCTACAACAATTACGAGGGGTTCGACTTCAGCGTCTCGCCCACCTACTACGAGTTCCCGATCCTGAGCTCTGGCCGTATCTACAGCGGCGGCTCGCCTGGTGCGGACCGTGTTGTCTTCAACGAGGACAACGAGCTGGCTGGTGTGATTACGCATACCGGCGCCAGTGGGAATAACTTTGTTTCTTGCTAGATTTGGGTTGCGTGTATTTAGCTAGATTAAGATCTTTCAGCTGGCTGAGGCAACGTTGCAGAGAGATGGCATGAGAATATACTACGGATTTCCGGCTTAATTCCTTGCTGGCCACGGGCACCCTTGCCAGTATCAATCAAGAGGTAAAAAAAAAAAAAAAAAAAAAAAAAAAAAAAAAGGGAAAAAAACCGCCGTAAATCATCTTTGAAGAAATCGCCTAGACACTTGTTGTTTCAACGCTTGAGTAACCGCACGACCAGCGCTGTATGGCATTATCTCCTTGGAGCCCTAAAATATGGAGACGGGAAGCAGCTTTTGAGGGATAGCTTGCCGACTTATGATTGTTGTCTTTTATCAGCATTGGAACAATAGAGCGTTTAAAACTTGTCCTCGACACCTAGGCTATACTGCAATGATATTGTGGGAGCCGCCTCGTATATAAGAACCCGCGATTCGTTAAACGGCAAACCAACCTACTGATCCAAAAATCTCAGCCAGAAACTCCTCCACGAGCTTATTGTAGACCACGCAGCAATCACCAGACTCGATTGGCACTTCGGCGAACGCGTGCGGTGCCCCCGGTACAAACCGCGTGACGGCGCGGCCCTGCGCCATCTGCCAGCGTGCCGACATGAGAACTGTATCGTCGACGAGCGGATCCGCCGTGCCGGCTACAAAGAGCACGACTGGCAGCCGCGAGGCGATGCTCTCGAGGTAGTCGAAGCGGCGGTAGAGTGGGGAGAAGACGGGGTGCTTTAGCGGGGAGTCGTAGATTGGGTCTGAATCTGGGTCCGCGTCTGCGGCGCTAGGGGCCTGAAGGGCGCCAAACTCGGTATCGAAGGCGCGCAGGGTAGGGGTGGTTATCGTCGGAGTAGGGGTCATGGCAAGGTCGCGGAAGACGGATATCTTACGAGGGTTTAGACAGACGGGGTCCGGCACCGTGAAGACGCTGGGGAGGAAGGACCAGGTGTAGCAGCCGTAGGCGAGGACGAGCGCTTTGACCGTGTTAAGGCTGGGGTACGTTCCGAGGAGGTGGAATATGACTTGCATGGTGAGGAAGGCTCCGGCAGACTACAATGGGCAGGCTAGGTGGTCAGACGGCAATCCTGGAAGTAAATCGGATCATAGAAATGGAAATGCCGCCAACTGACCTCCCCACCTATGACTGTAACCGGAAGGTCACTCTTCTGAACATGGTAGTCAGCCACATCGAAACAATCCTGCACGCCGCTAGGATACGGATCCTCTGGAGCTAGGCGGTAGTCCGCAGATACCACTCTGCAGCCGGAGGCGTTTGCGTATCGTAAAAGTAAAGCGTCATTGCTGTGATAGTTGGTCAAAAATCGCACGTGAAAGAAAGGCCATGCATGGGCGAGGGCCGTATACTGACGAATCGTGACGGCCAGCCACCAAGCCTCCGCCATGGAAGTGCAGGAATATGCCTGTGGGTGAGGGCACATTGCTCGGGTCGAGCACTCGGCTATTAATCATGCGTCCAGGATCGCGAGACGGCAATTCAATGTTCTTCGCTTCGGGGAGTTGTCCTTCCCGGGCAGGGAACAGGCTGCGCATCGCGGCTACGTCCCCCTTTGGCATGTCCTCCGAATGAGCCTTCATTCGAGATGTGGCAAAGAAAGCGTGAGCACTTACGAAGATTTTGGCGGATTCTTCATCGCCCTTGCGAATTAAGTTGCACACCCCTGCCGTGCCCTTGGTAACAGACTGGGGTCGCCAGTGGTTGGGGTCGAGGACGAGGTCGGATTTCATGATTCGGGCAATACGAAGTTACAAGGTATAATAAGGTACTCCTGAAAAACAAGGAGAGCAGATATATGAACTATATGGTCTGAGGACTATCTCGATTAGCGTGGAGGAAGGAGGGTACATGGGCTAATTCCAGGCGCAGTACGTTAAGTAGAATGTAATAAGCTCGGTGGCCTAATATCGGGCCAACGGACATATGAATAAGAGCAATACAAGAACGTGATGGGAAGACATTCCCCGAGAGGATTGGAGAGAGATAATCCGGTGAAAACGAGGGGGGAGTGGTATTGTGCGGATGAAAGCGGAAGATGTCTTCCGTCCGAGAGTGATTCCAAGGAGTCATGCCAACAGGTCACGAATTCAATGAACTTCCGCTGGGGATTCTATTTCTCTTCCCTCCCTTACGTGCTAGAGGTCTTTGACTTGATCTTATTATAGCCTTAAGGACTTATTATTACGTGTCTGAGAAAGCGCCTGCATAGGTGCTAGTAAGCGACTGCTTAACAGGGCTAAACAATGTGTATATAGGCTCCTATTCGAACCAGACAGGCAAGCCTAGCCACTATGTTTTAGGTACAGGTTTAGAGCACGTAAGCAATGTCAGAAACAGCAGGTCAAGGTGTTGGAAACCACGTGGTAGCTGGTATGCATCGGAATGTTTATTATTATTGAACCCCTATGGCATGTTATGGCCCTCCGCAATGCAATCTAATCTCCAACCGATTGTCACCGCTCAAGATCACGACGCCATGCACGAGGGGCTTAGCGCTCCTTCCTCCAACACCACGACCAAGAGCTTATAAAAGCAGCGCGCGTGGGGACTCCTCAGTTGTAGTCCGTCTCTTGTCGGATAGCGAGAAAACAGCATGCGACATACAATTGTCATCCTTGGGACAGCCCTCCTCACGCACAGCGCGTGTGCTTCCCTCGGAGGGCCGCTTCAGTTTTCCGAAGAGGGCACCTTCCAGATATCTATCTTTGAAGATTTGCATTTTGGCGAAAGTAAGCAATTGTCCTTCTTCCGCTCTCGCATGGAGCTAAACTAAGAATCCTGACAGACGCATGGGAATCCTGGGGTCCGGCACAAGACGCCAAATCAATTACCGTGCTAAACAAAGTCCTTGATGCTGAAAGCCGCCCAGACCTCATTGTGCTCAACGGCGACCTGATAACAGGCGAGAACACTTTTCTCGAAAACTCCACCTCCTACGTCGACCAGATCGTAGCCCCCTTTGTAGCTCGCGGGCTCCCCTGGGCCTCAACGTATGGGAACCACGACGGGCAATACAACCTCTCGAGTAGTGCTCTTCTCGCTCGTGAAAACCGTTATTACGGTTCGCTGACACGATCTATGGTCCCCGGTCGCGAGGCGGGTGTGACGAATTACTATCTCCCCGTGTACGGCTCGGGCACTCGGTGGCCATGGAGCGCGCCGAAGTTGATATTGTGGTTCTTCGATAGTCGGGGCGGTAGTTATTTCCAGAAGCGGGATGGCGATGGTAATGATGTGCCCAGGCCGAATTGGGTTGATTATAGTGTTGTCCGCTGGTTCCAGAGGACGAATAACTATCTGACGAGTCGATATCGCAAGACGATTCCTTCGCTTGTTTTCGTGCATATCCCCACCAATGCATCGAGGGCTGCGCAGGCGGTAGACGGGATCAGTGAGTATAGGGAACCCGGGATTAATGATGACTACGCGCTCGCGCAGCAGGGGGAGGGTTGGTGCGAGGACGGGACGAATGATAATGCGGAGTGTCCGTACGGCGGGCAGGATGAGCCGTTCATGGAAGCGCTGGTTGAGATTCCCGGGATATTGGGAGTGTTTTCGGGCCACGACCACGGCGACACATGGTGTTATAAATGGGACACGCAGATTGAGGGGATGAATATCAAGGGGAATGGAGTGAACTTGTGCTTCGGACAGCACTCGGGGTACGGGGGATATGGTAACTGGATTCGAGGCGCAAGGCAGGTGCTGGTAGAGGAGAAGGCGATAAAACGTGGGGAGCTGGATACGTGGATTCGACTCGAATCTGGGGATGTCGTTGGAGCTGTGTCGTTGAATGCAACGTACGGAGAGGACCTGTACCCTGCGACGCCTAATGATAAGACCTATCTGTGATAAAATGAGTAGATGGTTCTTTAGAAGGAGGGCCATACTGACCAATTTTTGCAACAACTTTCAACCTATGCCCCCTTATTCGCAACCGTGAACCGACTCTTCGCCCTAAGCATATGCCCAAAGAAGTACAGGGCAAATATCCCTCCCACACAGACCACGCAGCAACATCCCATGAGCGTCATACCCCACTCGACGCCTAGATTATAATACAGTGGCTGCGACCACAAGACCCCGGCAAACGCCACTGAGCACCTGACGAACCCATTTCCACTAAAGAGCGAGGCCGTGTATTGTGGGTATGCCATCGTAACGTAGACAAAGATGCACTGGATGATTATAACTACATTCCCCGAGACCAGCATTGTCCCGACCGTTGGCACGATCCAGTGGATTTCTGGTCGGGAGGTCCAGGCGAATATGAACAGCCCTGAGGGTACGAGAATCGATGCGAAAAGGGCAGGGAGGAGGCGGCCCTCTGGAGACATCGGTGTACCAGCTTTGATGGATTTATTTACGACAAAATGCGTAAATAGAGTGTACGGTATTCCGGCTAGGGAAACGGCGACGATAATTGATATGAAGATGAGACCAATTTCTCCGAGTGTCATATTGTATGTGGATCCGTAGACCAGTGGGAAGAACTCAAAGAATGAGTAGAAAATTGCATAGACTAGACCGCAATAGATGCTGGTAAAGGCGATAGAGGGGTCCAGTATGTTGAGTCTCCAGGGAACGACGATCGCGCGGTAGAGCCGGGATATCATACGTGTTTGCGCGGCCTCAAGTTCAGATCTTGCTCTAAATTCGTCCCGCCCGGTTAACTTGCGGATCCGCTGAGCTCGGCGGTAAAGTACGGTAGCTTGTGATGTTTCTGGGAGGAGGAGCTGATTCGTTAGCCATAAACGATGCAAACCCAGAGTAGGCACTTACAAGAAATCCAACGCCAGGCCCGGTTGCCAGAATTATCTCCCACAGACTCCATCTCCAACCCAGAATGGGTACACTGAAGCCGGCGATGGTAATTCCCAGTGCAGGTCCAGCCAGCGAGAACATAGCGAGGGAGTAATATGCATACGGTTTGTTGAACTCGTTGCTAACGTCTCCGAGCGAGGCCCCACCTGTGGTGAGCAACGGCGATCCGAAGAATCCTTGAAGAAACCTTAGGAATAGAAGACCACCGATGTTCTGCGCCAGAGCTGTTGGGATCGAGATAAGCACATATATGACCATACCTACTATGTACGGAAGGTTCCGACCAACAAATGGCAGCTCAGAGGGAGGCGAAAGAAACATTGGACCGGCTCCGTATCCAAACACGTATAGACCAAGCCCAAGGCTGGAGACCATAGAGGAAACATGGAATGTATGTGCAATATCTTCTTGCGCCGCTGAGTAAATCGAAGCTGCCATATAAACACCCACCGAGACGTAAAGAATGACGAAAAAGATCCAGAACTTCTTCCAGAAGCTCCAATTTTGCGGGTTCTCAGGGTCAGAGGCTCCGTACCAGCCTACAATGGTTATTTGAGCAGGAGCTGCTTCGGTATCCCGTTTGTCTGCAAATTACTGGTGTTAGCTCGAATTTTGTGACAAATTTTGTGACATGACAACAAGTCGTACCTGCTGCCTCGTGCACGCGAGCCACGGAGAGGACGTCCCATGATTGACTAGCTTCAGCGAGGTCGTACCGTGCCTGCTCCTCAGGATACCTCAGAAGTCGATTTCCACTCAGTTTCCGAATGACAACCGACACTGGAGTGTCGTATAATAAGGAGGGCATTTCGAGGCACGCAGCAGGCAAGAACGACATGAATCTTGTCTGTACAAGCCAGATCGACCTTATCCCCTGTTATTTAGCTTCCTCAAGTGGAGAAGTTGATTAAAATCAGGAGAAAGTAGGCTCGGTCGCGAGAGCGTGCGGAGTATATCTTCCGGTACTCAACCAGAGCGCCCCGCAGCGCAACTCATGTTCCGCATCTTAAAGCATTTGCCTCCATTCAAGAAGCGAATTTAATACAATATTAGATGGGTCAGGGTTTCGATGGGTCAGGGTCACGGATTCTGGCACGAGAACCGCCATGGCAACAACAGAAAGACCGCGGCTCCGATTCCGCGCTTTGAGGAAGTCCTTGTTGAAAGCTACATCGGCGCAAGATTCCAAGAATACCGTTGAGTTAGAATGTGTTGAAAAAGAAGATGATAATTCATCTAGTAGCTCTGAAGCTGGTGTCCTATCGACAGATGTGTCGACTTCTATTGCTCTACCAAAGGAGCAGTTTTCGGTGCTCACGCCGGTAGTTGGGCCTACGCTCAACCTCCAAATCACCAAAATCGCTGTCGCGCCTCCGAAACCTGGCGAGGTGGTGGTGCGAATAGCATGGACGGGCCTCTGTGGCAGTGTGAGTTACCTACCCCTATTTCGAATGTTGGCGCTCTAACATCGACCACGATAACAGGACCCATCTTTCTGTGTCGGTCCCCAACCAGGTTTTTCTGACCACAACCACGTTGCTGGCCATGAGGGTATTGGACATATTGTTGCCGGCCACGACCCAGCGCTTCTAAACAAGCCTGTCGCGGCAAGGTACCTGACATACTCATGCCAAACATGCGAATACTGCCTGCGAGGACTGCCCGAGTCTTGCCCAAGGCAGCTTGCCTTTCCCAAGAACCTCAAAGGCACGTTCCAGCATTATATCACTGTACCGCGACATTCAGTAATAGCACTTCCAGAATACGTCTTTTCCAGAGACAGTACGATCCATCCCAGTGCGTACGCGGCAGCGTTGTGCTCGGGGTCAGCAGCATTGAAAGCGCTCCGAGCTGCTCAGCCTCGAACCGGGGCTGTTATTGTCGTTTCTGGAATTACTGGTTCAATTGGTCATTTAGTCGGTCTTATGGCAAAGCATATCTACGCAGCAAAGGTCATTGGTGTGGATGTCAAATCAAAGGCCGGAGACCCGATGGTGGAGAAGGGAGATGTGTGTGATCGGTTTATCCCTGTCCCTGAATGTGCAGAGCAGGATGAATCATTCCAACAGAGCATCGTGAACCTCTGCGAAGACCTGAGAGGCCAAAAAAATGTTCTGGTTGGAGCAGACAGCGCGATAATTTGTGCGAATCGAGTCAGTGGCTTCAGAAATTTGACGAGCTATATCTGTGATGGAGGCTCTATCATCATAGTTGGGTGAGTAAATACGAAAACAAAGGAAATCTATTTTCTGACGATGTTTCGCAGGTCGCCCTCGGATGGGAACGTCGTTTCGTTTCCCATTAGCGATATCCTGACACGGCAGATCAGAGTCGAAGGATCTTTGATGGGAGGCCAACATGAAATGTACCAATGTTTGGATTGGATACGCACAGGTGTGATAAAACCCTACGTGACTGAGATCAATTTCGACGACATACCGGTCTATATGAAGAATTTCAAGACACTTGGGAATAGCGGCAAAATCGTTGCCCGTATTTGTGACATGCCTAATAATAACTGCTAGGATTCTCATAAATTGTGGACATGTATTCTGTTCAGGATATCGAAGCTGCTGTAGTCGTCTGGAAGGGCGTCAAACTGGAAGATAGGGTTCGTTTCCATGTAGGAAAAATTATGCAATGCATCAAAGAATTCGGCGTCAGGCAAATTGGATTCGTTAATCAAGAGATCATTGAACGGCCAATCCATAAATGCGTCTAGCGACTGCCCATGCGGGTTTGATGCCGGAAGTTGCCAGTCGGAGTGAATATTGGGCGACACACCATCGGCCAACGGCGGCACCAGTGTTTCGTCTGAAAGATTGCGTGTTTCTGTATCTGCACTGGCTAGCGCAAAGGTATGATAGTTATCTGTAGTGTGACCAGTGGCACGATGAAGAGGCTGGTACAACTTTTGGAGATTCTGTCGGATCCTCTTCGCCATATTCCAAGAAACGGATAGCTCTTCCAAGACCATCAATCCCAACTCGATGTTTTTATTATTTACTGCAGCACTAATCCCGTCCCAAGAGTGGTGAGCAGCGTTGATCAGAGTCAGTACTGCAGAGAGGATACAGTGTGTTGCTGTTACCGGACTCCGGCGGAAGCTACCAAACGCCTTTCGATATTTCTGGGCCACGTTGCAGACGTCCGATGCAGCCTGATAGCTGACCCTGCGGCTTTCTAGTATTTCTGTTAGGACCATGTTTTGCTGGCACCAGAAGTCGCAACAGGCTCATACTTGCTTCTTGTGACTTCAAAAGGGCCGGCTTCATAAGGATTATGAATGCCGTGTGAAAAACCATATGTGCTGTGTAGACGGCGGGTTCACTTTGGGGTGTGCCGTTATGCTCTAGGCTTAGCTCTTTTGGGAGGTCATAATACCAATTTTTTAACTCAAGGATTGTGCTCGAGATGAAGAAGTCCGTTTGGTGCTTGTGAATACTTGATTTGGGCGTATAACTGACAAAACATGAACTTCTGAATGACGGGTATAACAGGACTCTTACAAAGCTAGTAGAATCCTCTCAAGAATCTGGCAGATGCCGATGGTCGCCTTCTGGACTTTACCGAGAGTAGATCGTCGGAGGTCATGCGGCTCCTCGATCTCAGAAGGAAGCAGTACCTTCGGTAGACACACCTGGGCTTGTGAGTCCTTGTAAAATATATTAGTTTGAGCAGTCCCTCAGAATGTCCAGTGGTCGAATTACCAGCATGGTGCAAACACGTCCTGTGTACATTGAAGCCAATTTGTCCGTGCAATATAATGACCAGTAAATTCGCTTCCTCAGTTCAACCTCCTCAGGAGCGAGCCAGCCAGATGGAGCAACGCTGGCAGAGTCTATATTGAGCCCCATGTCCAATGCAAGCCGACTGGCCATTCCAATATGGAGCCAGCACGCCGCGTCAGCACCGATCGCCTATAGTAAATAGGTATTATTAGCTATGCGCTGGAAAATAGTAAAAGTATGCCGGATACTCACAACATAGATATCTCCCATGATGCAGAGGGCCTGAAGGGTGGTAATATTAGGGGTTTTCAGCTCGTAATGAAGAATGATCTCTGCTTTTTCCAAGAACAATCGACCGGCTGTGTTGGGGTCATTGGGATCGGTGAGGACTTCTGGGCGAAGAGAGAGCCGACTTGCAATTGCCAGGATGCAGTTGAGCAAAAGCGGGCTGAAGTATTTCCCCTTCGTCGCACGACTATCACGAAATAACTTCTCATCGACTGCTTGGTTCCAAGGCTGTTCCCACTGGAAGTATATGTCTATTAACTCATTCTCTAGCTCCTCGCAGATGACCTGCTCATTGATTATTTCCTGGTAGAATGAGTTCATTCGAAGGCGCGAGGCACTCGATTCCGTATGCGTTTCTTCTATCGTCGTGCGCGTTGTTGGCTTGAACTCTAGACGCCCACTTGCCATGCCAAAGTACCTCGCCTCTCCGTCTTGGTCAAAGGTCATCAAGGCATCCCTAGACAGGCGACCAGAGAAACCGGGTGGACGAGAGTCTGAACCAGACCTGGGGTCTGGGCTCTCTGCGAGGTCGTCAATGTCAATAGAGTGAGCTCGCAATGCTCGCTCTAAGAGGTCGATGCGCGAGCGCAGCAACTCAACATGCGACTTGGATGCCGGTCGCCGGCCATCGGCTTCTATCGAGTAGGTGCACTGAAGCATACGCTCGTGACATCGTGAGCAGCGGGGCTTTCGGCCATCGCACTGGTACATTGTCAGAGTCGTCCCTAACCTAGATGCTGATAGAATAGCAGGGTACCTTTGCTCGCCGTTTTCTGCAGGGCTGGCATGCGGTAGTGGTGTTTTTCCTCTTCATGACGATGATTCTTGTTTTGATTCGGGCCAGAGAAGGTGTAATGGCAATGTGTAATCGTGAAATTCTTACAGAACTCCAAACTCAAGTTCAACTCGCTTCAGTCTCCACAGTATGGGGAGGAAAACGTGGGCGCTGATTGGGGTTACCCTGCCTTCCCCACTACCACATGCCCAGCGCGGAATTCATCTTCCGTCGAGATCTATGATAAGTAGAGTCGTAGAGAGCGTCAAATGAGTCTGGTGCTCAACCCCTCAGATAACTTGGATGCAAAACCCGTGTCTCCGGCTTGGCAAGCAGTTTCTCTCTTAACCCTCACGCAATCTCTGTACCAAATCCGCCTCAACAATGTCGATGAAGCAGTACGCCTACAAAGGCTTCGGCGAAAATAACCGGAAATCCCACTGGTACTCATCGGCTGTGAGAACCGGCGATTTCATCCACTGCGCTGGCCAAGGTAAGTCTCGGACCTCAGAACTTTGACACTGTATTTCAACAATCTTGCTAACGTTTTGACACAAGGCGGCTACCTCGACGAATATGGCACCCAACCCAAAACCGTGCCCGAGCAGATCGATCAGGCATTCATCAATATAGACATCGCTCTAAAAGATGCAGGTGGTGCTGGATGGTCACAAGTCTATCGGATCAACTCCTTCCATGTGTCATTAGATGAGGAAGCACAGGACGCTATGGTGCGCAACTTCAAGAAGTGGATGCCGGACAACCATCCGACATGGACGTGTGTACAGATCAGCCGTCTGGGAGGAGAGCGGATGTGGGTTGAGATTGAAGTATCAGCATATGATCAGGAGGGCGCAAAGAAAGAAGGAACAAGCAAGGCTTAAGCGGGGTCAGCCTGGACAGTTGATGGAATAAAACGATGTTGTACATACAGTAAATCAAAGAGCTATTCTGCTGTGTTTATACCGAGCCAACAGGCTATTTTCGCCCTTAAACTGAACTGATAAATGGCCGATATAGCTCACATTCCACAGTGTGTTGATCTCAGAGATAATGCGAAGTTTCAAAGGCATTCGGAGAATTAAGTTTTGGTCAAACAGAAGGCGCTATGTTTCAGCGGCGGCCTTTCCTGGTTGGGCCGCTAGCTTAATCACATGAATGACTAGATAATCCTACACAATTAATAGTCGCGAGGCAAACAGGTTTTCAGAGCAAGGTGCACGCCAAGCCTCCTATATTTCCATAACACTGGGGATAATTCCCGAGATTCGCCGTACAGTACTAACAAATAATGCCCGCTCCCTAGAACTTACGGGTTGGTGTACGCAATTCAAAAAGACGATCCAATTCCGCAAACGACTTCCCCTTCGTCTCGGGCACGGCAAAGAAGGCAACTATGGTCAACCCGATAGCAGGGCCGAGGAAGACAACGCCTGCCTTTGGACCCAGATTTGCGTCCTCTTCGTTGATCAGGTATGGGATAGCGATGGACCAGACCAAGTTGCAAATTGCATTAACAGCAGTAGCAATTGCAGTGGTCTTAGCTCGAAGACGAGATGAGGAGACCTCGCCGACGATTGTCCAACCGATCGCGCCCAGGCTGATGTAGTAGAAGACACACCACATTATCGAAAATGCTGCGAGTGCTTGTCCGTTGGCGGTCGTACCACGTGCAACCCATCCGAGGACGGTAACGGCCAGGAGACACGGGATCATACCCAATGTGCCGGCCAGGAGTTGAGGGCGTCTACCCACATTCTCGATCAGGGCAAACGACAGGAGCACCGCGGCCAGTGAAAGAAGCGTGGAAATGAGTGTGATCAAGAAGGCGTTGTCCAGTCCAGACAGTGTCAGGAAATACGCCAGGTAGTTGCCGCAAAGGGGAAAGCCACAGAATTGCTGCATGGCCATAGGAAGGCATGCGATCAAGGTGCGACGAAGGGCTGCTCCCTTGAAGCACTCGAGATAAGACACACTAGATGAAGATTCTTCTTGCTCGTGCTGAATCGTCGCGTTGATGATGGCCATTTCGGTGTTGACGTCGAATCCTGGTTCTTTGCCACGAAGCCGAAGCAGCACATCTTGAGCAGCCTCGTGACGGCCTTTAATCACCAGCCAGTAAGGTGACTCGGTGGCCAGGCAGAAAAATATCAATAAGCAAAAGGCTCCGATGCCATATTGCGATACTATTGCGGCTTTCCAGGACCAGCTGCCCGTCACTTTCGAGGTGCCCTCCAGCACACAAGTGGCCAGGAATGCTCCAAGGACAATCCATAGTTGGAATAGAGAAAGCATGAAGCCACGAATGTGGATAGGAGCCACTTCTGACACATAAGCCTGGGTGTTTCCCTGCATAAAGCCCATAGCCAAGCCAAAGATGATCTTTGCCAGCGCCCAGACGCCCCAATTTGGGGAGACCACCTCAATGGTAGTTCCAATAAGAGTCAATCTGCTTGGGTTAGGCATTTTTCTGATTCAAACTGCGAGAGACGACTTACACAATCGTAACGATAAAGCACATTCGACGGCCTATCATGTCGCTAATCTGGCCAACGATGATTGCACCGAATATAGCGGCGACGAATTGACATACAGTCCATACGAGTTGTCTATTGGCTGGGAGAGTCCATGTCTCTAGCGAGTCATGATAGACACCAAACTGTTTGATGAATTCCTGGGTTGCGATGATTGAGCCGATCATGTACATGTCATAACCCACCAAGACGGCCGCCATAGAGCAAGCTGCAGATGCCGCAGCCGCACGAAATGATCGCTTGATTCCGCGCATTTGATCAGTCCATGTTAGGGCTTCGTAGGTTGAGCCTGTGGCCACCTCGGCGTCCTTGGGATGAGTGACATCCTCTTTGATATCGCCCGGGGACTTTCCGAACTCGGTCATTTTCAATAGACGATGGAAAAGAAAGAAAAATAGGAATGCTTTCCAAGGGACTTCAAGGTTGAGTTGAACCGGATTTCCCCAGACGCAAGGAACGCGACAGCGTCTTTTATAGCCACCGGTGCTCACTTGACGGCAATCCATACTAGTTCTGCTGGAGAAGCAATCAGATGACCCCAGATTCCGACGATAAGCTCTAGCGTAGTTTGGGGGAGGAAAACGTCTCCCGCGCTTGGTATGCTGTGGCGATGCAGGAACCAAGTGATTGATAGTAGTAGTCGACTCTGGGGAATTGGCGTGTCAAAATTGGAAAAGATAACGCCGATCCGCGATTTGGTAAGTGTGAACTGCGCGGAACTCATCTTGCGCCGCTAACGGAGCCAGTTGTGGGGCGCTTCGCTCTACGGAGTATATCAATGCATCCCCTGCTCGTCCCCTCAGCTGTTGGCCGCCACTCGAATCCTTCGGTATCACATTCCTCCGTACGCTACTACCCGCTTAGGCCTATCAGATAAGATGGCTGTTGATATAGACCTTCTGCTATCTCAACTCACCCTGGAGGAGAAGATATCCATGACCGCGGGCGGGTCTACCTGGCGTTCCGCTGAGATAAGCCGTCTTGGAATACCCAACATCAAGGTTCGCGGAGGAACTGCCCGCCCCCATCATACCTGTTATCTAAACTAACAGTAATTGGTAAAGGTCTCAGATGGTCCATCTGGAGCTCGGGGTGAAGTCTTTGGTGAAGGCGTTCCGGCTGCTTTCCTTCCCTCTGGCGTCAGTCTAGGAGCAACATGGGATATCGAGCTTCTTCAAGAGATGGGCGAGTTACTCGCGGAGGAGGTATGCTGCTACGATATATTGAGAAACGTTTTGCACTAACGTCAGAGCTAGACAAAATCCAAATCTGCGTCTGTCCTACTAAGTCCCACAATGTGCCTTGCCCGGAACCCTCTTGGTGGCCGCAATTTCGAAACTTATGGTGAAGACCCTTACCATGTTGGCAAGCTTGCGACAGCACTCGTTCAAGGTCTCCAGTCCCAAGGAATTGGCGCAACTCCAAAGCATTTCGTGGCCAACGATTCAGAAATTGATCGTTTTGGTGGTAACAGGGTCGTTCCCACACGGGCTTTACGCGAGGCCTATCTTCTCCCGTTCCAAATGGTTGTCCGAGACGCGGATCCCTGGTGCTTAATGAGTGCATATAACAAGGTGAACGACAGTCACTGTGATGCGTCCAGTGAGCTACTGTCGGATATCCTCCGCGGGGAATGGGGTTGGAAAGGTCTTGTCATGAGTGACTGGGGAGCGACATATACCACTGGCCCCTCCCTTAGGGCAGGTATGGACCTGGAAATGCCGGGGCCTCCTTTGAAGCGAACCCAAGAGGCTATCAAGGATGCCATCAAAAACGGCGAGGTTTCAATTGAGCAGATTGAGGATTCAGCACGGCGTCTTCTGTATCTTCTACAGAGAGCAGGGCGCTTCGAGGACGCGTCTGACGTTGCTGAGGTCTGTTTGAACAAGCCAGAGCATTCCCAGAAGCTTCGTCATGCGGCTAGATCTGGGATCGTGCTCCTCAAGAACGAGAGCCAAGCGTTACCTCTTCGACCCGTATCGGCACCCAGAAGACTTGCCATTGTCGGTCCAAACGCGAAGCGGATAGTAGCTGGTGGCGGAGGAAGCGCCTATATCAAAGCACCATATTGGACTTCCGCTTTTGAGTCTCTCAAGGCTGAGTTTCAGCCCCGGGGAACTGAGATTGTTTATCATGTGGGATCCAGAGTTAACCGCTATCTTCCAACGGCATCTTCGGAGATATGCCGCGATCCGGACAACGGGGCTGGGGGAGGTGCAGTCGACTGGTTCGACTGGCACGACACCACCCAGAACCCAGTTGCTTCACGCCATATGTAAGGCTTCGTTTCGTATTTCAGGACTGCGATGAGCTGACTAGTGATAGCGATGATCTTTACTATATTTCGTATGGTGACCTGCCACCCGAAATTGACAGAGTGACCAATTATAGCTTCCGTGTCCGCACAATCCTTACCGCACAGACAACCGGCACACACAAGTTATCTCTTGCTGGTATCGGGCCTTCGAAACTGTTTGTTGATGGGAAAGAAGTGGTCTCGGAGTCGGGCAAGAGACAACCCCACGGCGAGCTTTTCTACACTTATGGGTCTCACGAAGTTATCATCACAATGAACATGGTCGCTGGTCAAGAGTATCACCTTGTTGCAGAGGGTCATTCTCACGACCGGCAGCTGGACCCGGAGCTGAAGGACTCCCTGAAACCGATGGAGGATCAATTCCAAGGGGTCAGGATCGGCTATGAAGAGGAGATTCAAGCAGATCTGCCCAGTGAAGCTGCTAGGCTTTGTGGCGACACTGATGCTGCTATCATAGTAGTAGGAAGGGATAAGGAATGGGAAACAGAGGGTCTCGACATGCCAATGTGGGAGCTCCCTGGAGACCAGGCTCGATTGATTGAAGAAGTTGCTGCCGTCTGTCCTCGCACAATCGTCGTCGTTCAAGCTGGAACCCCAGTCAAGGCAGAGCCATGGATTCACAAGGTCCAAGCCGTTCTCTACTGCTGGTACCAAGGTCAGGAACTCGGAAACGCGGTATCAGATGTCATTTGCGGTCATTTCAACCCAAGTGGCCGGCTTCCTGTGACCTATCCCCGCCGCATCGAGCACGCGCCGGGCACTTCTCAGCCCTGGGAGCCAGGTACCAACTCTACAGTCCTATACGGCGAAGGAATCCACGTCGGCCATCGATGGTTCGATTTCATTGGTGTCAATCCGTTGTTCCCGCTCGGGTATGGGCTTTCATACTCCGAGCTCAAGCTATCAGACATTTCCATAACAAACGGCGTCCTCAGACCGCACAGCCCGATCACACTCTCTGTGCGTGTTACAAACTTGGGCGGCGACGACCTACCTACCCGCCAGACCATCCTTGCCTTTGCTGCGCCGGCGTCTAAAACGCGCCTATCCCGGCCAGTCAAGCAGCTCAGCGCATTTACAAAGACTCCAGAGATCAAGTTCGGGGAGACTTGTACCGTCAACCTTGAAATTGGCGTGTATAGTTTGGGCGTTTTTGATGCGCTTGTCAATCGATGGGTTATTGATGCTGGGTCCGAATTTGATATCTTGGTCGGTACAAATGCTGCCGATGCGACAGTGGTTGGCCAGGCCAAGGTTATAGAAGAGATCACTTGGGTACACACTATTTAAAGTGATCAATAATTTATAGATCTATCTAGGGTAGTCTTGCCCACCTACGCAAAGTTCTTCGTGGTACATGTCTTGACAAGTAGCAGCGGCGCATCTGGACCTCACGGGGTCTTTGCGCGTCAGACCCGTTAAGTTTGATTGAGCTGAGGCTTTTCTAGCGGGCTCCAAGTTCCATGACCGGGTTTCCCTTGAACAGAGGAAAGGTGATGTGCAGAATAAAGAGAAGAAGGCTTGAAGTAAAGATTACAGTACTATTGCTTGCATGCCAACTTTATGTGTACTTAGTGACTACCTATGTCTACGTAAAAGCAATGTAAGAGTGATATGTACACTGGTATGCACTGTTACCTGCTGAGAACAACTGCCACTACAACACTTGTATTTGTATCCTATTTTGAAATCATTTGCAGGCGCCCGAGTTAGTTGTCACATCTTATAAAATAAAAACAATGCAAGAAGCTCAAGCAGCTGGCCAACAAACCATGATGCACTGTAACGGCGCTCATTTCAAGGTCAAGAGACCAATTTTGACCCAAGGCCTTATAACATGTTAGGCAAACGGGGCAATCCTTTGATTGAAAGTTTAATTAGACTTTGACGGGGCAGTTTTGTTGATAGTTATCTCGCAACAAATTCAAGAAACTCGTGTTGACATATATATAAGCGCGCGGAATTCACATTATAATCTCCAGCAGTTTGTAACATGATGTCCTTGAAATAGCAAAAAGTATTCTCTATATATGTAGTGCTCACCGCTATAGCACATAAACACCCATTTACCAGGTAGTTAGTATCATGGACATTGTTTATGTCGCTACAACCTACGGAGTAAATATCCCACGATCAGCGCGGTGGCCCGACGAGTCCGTTTCGATCGCAGCTCAGAACCGCCACTTTCTATTATTAGACAGTACATTCTAGTTTCTTTTCTCTTTTTTGGACAGGTATAGCTTGTAATGAACTTGTATATATGTTGAAAATGTACTCCAAATAACCCTCAAAGTTACCCCAACCCACCAAAAAGTAGACGACATTTCAAAGAAGTGTAGCGCTAAGAGAAAATAACGCCATGGGTCAAAATTGGGTTGTTTACCTCGAAATGAGCGCCGTTAGTATGGTGTTACTTGGAACTGAACATTACATATTGCCAATATAGGAGCAAGATCGTGCTTTCAGCTCCGTTGGTTCTGTCCAAGTTCCGGGCAGTTGGGATAAGAACATTAAGAATTGTCGAGGTTTATTGCAGTACCCATCCTTTGAAGATTCCAAGGGCATACTGGTGATCAAGTGTCTGCAACCTCTGAGCGGGTTCTGAGCTCCTGGTCGCAGGACAAGTCCAAGTGTAGTATCGGTTAGTACTGCAGTTCGGGGCGGGCTTGAGTAAATAGAATGCAGGCCACCCTCTACTCCTTTCGTGTTGCTGTGTTCGAATCCTCAATTCTGCAGAGTAGGAAAAACGAATCGCAGAAATTAGTGGATACCGGTAGGCAGTCACGTAGATAGCTGCTTGACGCTCGAGCTATAAATTATAAGTCTACGGTTTTTGGCGTTTTGATTTAAGGGTCCAACAGTGAAAGTGTCGATGATGAAATACACTGTATTAGCTAGAAATAGTGTCTTGACATCTTTTTTAGCTGAGCGGTAAAGTTCGACAGAAAGTATAAGGAGCTTTCAACCTGGCCATACTCCAGGCTCAGGCATCCACCTACTGTTAGGTAGTTATGTGCTCGGGGGTGAGTAAGCAGACAGTCGTTTTCGTTGTAGTCATCGACCGATCAACTTCCTTAAGAAAGCATGTATCTAGCTATTACAAGTTGACGAATTTGACTCGTTCCTAAGCTTTGAAATCCTCCCACATCTCAGCACTCCAACTCTGAAGCCATTTACACCTACTTTATCCTTCGTAACCGCAGTGTGTGGCTCACTACTATT
Source organism: Penicillium sp. S1316 (assembly GCA_023627405.1). NCBI lineage: Eukaryota > Fungi > Ascomycota > Eurotiomycetes > Eurotiales > Aspergillaceae > Penicillium > Penicillium sp. S1316. The sequence continues at coordinate 51,287 of JAMAHF010000122.1, forward strand.
TGGTTAACTTCGGACCTCTGCGGGCCCTGCGCATTCAAACCTTTTTCATCCGAAGCTCTGTTACGATTGGCTTAGAGAAGGTTTACTTCACGTGACCACAGCCGATCTCCACCACAAACTTCTGGTGTCCGTCCCACTTCTCGGCTCTTGCATCCACTGGCTCAATCTACTACACAACTTTAAAAACACCATCAGACGCGCCTCCTGCTGGTTGCAGCTTTGGGATGGCAGGACTTGCGCTGTATTCATTTCAAGCACGGTGCTTACAATGAATATGGCCGTTTCCGCAACACCTTGTGACACTGCATGTTAGAATCACTTTTTTTTTTCTGAAATAAACAAACACTGCTTGTGGAGATCCACGCTGCACAAGAGATAACCCCTGTGCAGGAGTCAACTGATTGTTAAAAGGCATGGTGAATTGCCTGTTTGTTTTTTCTTCACTGCCCCTATCCCTCATCGCTGCCTAATTATTAGGAACTCCTTCCACAGGTGAGTAAATACCTGGCTGACGCTTTAGCTCCTTCCTGTGGATGTGCTAACAAGCATATATTCTATCAGTTCCAAGATTCCTCAGAAGACTTCCAGGTGGCTCAATGTAAAGCCGCGCGGCTTATTACCCATATAGACGTTCCTCCGCCTCCGATGTTCTCTCATCGATCGGAGGGGGTTCTCAACGACTTCCAACTTCTCATAAGCCTTGCAAATATCTGTACTCCCACTTATCTGGAAGATTTGTGTTGGAAGAACAAGCATACTCGAAAGGTAAAGTTTACTACCTCAGTCTGTGAATGTTTTCTTGTCTTTCCCTTTCTTACACTAGGCCTTCACCTCACTCACTAATGTGGATCTAACAACATGAGTCTAATATACCTCACAGATCAGTTCTGATTAGAATGTTAGAACACTAGGCATCAGTGTAGTGCAGGTCAATCAATCAATCACTACCATGGCGTTGTCTGTTATATTCAGAGGAGTCCTTTTCTGGACTTTCAGTCACAACTTGATACTAGCTTATGAGACTTCGCGTTGATCTTGATCCATATGACACGAGGCAGTTTACTAATCAATTCCACCTTGAGTTAGGATTAACTGTTGGGAACATCATTAGATCACACCGTGAAGAATTGGCAAGGTATCTGTGCTCAAGCCATGTTTCTGTGTTGGCGGAGCCGGGTCGAAGGAGAGAGGGGGGGGAAATTGTGAGGATTGCTGAAATGCCGACTAAAGAAGTCGCGACGGACAACACACATACGGAGATAGGGAAGGATGTCGTGATGGCCTGAATAATGAGTGCGCTAGGCGGAACTCAGATGGAACGGGGGAGGGTAGTTGCAGGTGAGTACCATGACTTGCCCGAAACGGCAAGGGCGCCGCGGCTCGAGGAAGTCAATCAGTCACCTCTAATGCTAAGGTTGCACTCAGGACCTCTGCAATCGTGTTTTCCATTGCTTCTATTGTCCTAATTTCGGTACTGGGACAATGGTTGGCGTTAAAAGAAAGGGTATGGATAGTCTATTTGCAAATTCTAAAGCCCACGAGCTAATGTTGGCTGGACGTTTAGCCGATGACTCCATAGAGTCTGAAATCCAAGACATCCCCATTCCCGACGACTGTCCGGACCTGGTTCATGATGAGGACGAGGCATCACCTACGCATGAGGATGATGATTTGAACATTATACTAGCAGACGATGATGTTGAAGCCGAAATAGAAAAACATCTGCGCGACTCATCAAGTCATCCCGTGCATTCAACCTCTCCGAGCAGGAGAGAGTCGGTCATACACTATGGCCATGTCTTTGAGGCAAAACTACGGGCAGTAGTGGAGTTCATATTCTCTCAAGCCCTATCTGGAGACAGGCTGTCGTGGACAGCCCCGTCGTTCGTCCCTCGGTTCAGGAATTCGTCGCTTGAGGCTGTCTTCAGTCGACTGAATAACATGATACCGCAGACAACTAAGTCTCTTTTTGGGGTCAACGGGTTTCGAGCCGAGAATATTATGGCTCTCCCAACCATAACACTCGCTGATGATTGCCCCGGCGTATATGTCTGTTTCGTTGCCTTGCCAAACGGCCAAGGCGCTCTGTATGTTGGATCTACACTCACAAGTTTGATCAAGAGGGTCATTGAGCATAATAGGCAGATTCGACGGAAATCACAGTCAATGGGATTCTACCGGTATGTGTGCAGTATATCCGAGCCACAGCTACACTTCGGGCGCCTAGCGACAACGGATTCTGGGGAGGAATGTGACTGGCTCATTCGCCTCCTTGAGACAGCTTTTATGATCATGTTGGACACATTTGAGCCTGAAAGAGCCCTGGCACGTTTGACTCTTGATATAGCGCAACTGGCCGACATCCAAGCTTCTTGTTCGCTTGATACAAACACATTCGATAAGCTTAATTTTGCGATCCCCCTCAAACAGGGAGTACGAGGGCGCGGACTCCGGATATGCTGCAATTGCGGCACGCAAGATACACCAGAACGCATTATCAAATGGTTATTCAATGCCTTTGACCCGCTGGGCCTCACCTATCATTGTGAGTTGTGTTGGAGGTTTGCCAAAGCTCATAATGGAGCCAACAGACCCATCACTCGGTTTCCCGCGCTAAATGGCCCCTGCGAAAATATCTTGTGCGGGGCTACCAAATCCCTCCATTGGTACCGACATCCTGACGCGGGTGATCAACGAATCCTTTGCGTTAGGTGCCATAAGTGGGCCTACACCCATCCCGGTGAAGACCGACCGCAACACGTTATCACAAGGACGACCGAGGAAAGGACATGTATCACTTGTGCGACCGTTTCTACAATAGCATGGCGATGGTACGTCACGCCGAACGGTTATCAGTGCAGGAGCTGTAGGATCAAGGTCAACGCAGCTCCTATGTACAGAAAATGTACATCGTGTGAGAGCAAGGATCCGGATGTATTCGACAGTAAATCGAAACTGTGCCGTCGTTGTTTCGAGAGAGATATGATGGCACGAGTGGGAGTCACGCGTCCTGAGAACTGTCCAAACTGCAACAGCCTCCTTGGGAAAGGAGGCAGAAAAAGGCGATGGGTGTCGTCAGTTCAAGAGTACGTGTGCGACTGCTGCTTTCTTGCCTGGGGAAAAGGCCTACTTCGTCTGACCATCCAGCACTTGGAAGGGCTAGACATTCGTTGCGAGGTATGCAAAGCAAAGTACAGTACGCAGTGGATATTCAACGGAAAGCATGTTGCGAACACACGAGTCCTTCTTTGCAAGTGCTGCGAGACAGCGGAAGGGATCAACGCAAGAGATTGGGACCGCAAATGCCGCCATGCTAACAAGCGCAAGACCGATGAGCACACATATGTTGAATGGCGATCGCATAAGGATAAGGCAAACATCGCCGACATAAGCGCCTATTTAATGCGGGTACACTTGATAAACTGGAGCGTGAAGGCAGTGGAAGCTGCAGGAGGCTTTGTGGCTTTCCATACCGCAATCAGGACCACCTTGTCCCCGAGCTCGTCAGGAGAAGAAAGCTTGATTACTGTAACTACCCCCACCTCAAGTGCATTCTCGCCGCGGTGGACCGATGAGAATTATAGTATCGCTCCATCCTCGCCAGATAGCATGAACACACCGACAGCTTTGCCCCAGTGAACGTGGTAGAAGACGACCAAGCCGTGTCCTTACTCGATGAGCTCACTAGCGCCAAGTCCCTGTCCTCCAACATATCGCTACTCTTACTCACAGTATTCAGAAGTGACCTGATACTGATTTGTTTTTATATATGATATAGCACGCATTCAACCCACCCTTCACTGCAATTTCGCAACTGCAACTTGCAATCAATTGCCATACTAGCGTCCCTGATCAGTATTTCATGGCCTATGGCGGCTATTCTTGTTTTCAGTTCATTATGGTCTATGGTGTACGGTCTACGGTCTACATGGCGTTATTTATCTTTATGATTGGGTTTGATTCGTTTGATTTATCTGATACTTGATTGCTGTTTCTGAAACTCGTCCCTGATGGTTGCGGCATCTTAACCATAATAAAATTGCATGACCACCAGTGCCTTACAGCCTAGGATTGAGAGATCATAAATAAACTGATTGTGCTTCTCAAGTATTTCTAGCGCAAAGGTCTAAAGGCTAGATCACGACGGTTTGTTCTGTAGTAGACTTCTGGCCTAATACCATCATTCAAGTACCTCCGTGTCGGAGTAGTGCGGTTACTGCAGGTGTCATATCATATGGCTAATCATATATCGTAGTTACTATGATGTTCTGAGTTTGCCGTGAGGACTAGGTGGCTTATATACATTTTCCTTAAGTCCGAACCAAAGTGCAGTACCGATTGGTACTGCACTTTGAAATGCCCTCTAAACTGTAGTGAGGATGTGGCTGCAGTTCAGGATGAACTTGCAATCTGAGTAGCACGAAACTAGGACCTTCAGGAGTTATACAGTCCTCCCACGCGCCGGCTGGCGTTCTTGATATGATATTAAGAAAAAAAAATTTCAAATAGGAGGAAAAGGGTCTAGAAAGTGTCATGCACGCGTCTGTATGGTTCGAAACACAGCCGGAGAATTAAGGCAAAAAAATAAAACGTATGCGCCATCCGGGGTTCGAACCCGGGACTCACGCTGATCCAAATATGGCCTAATTTGGGAAGCGTACATGCCTTATTTTGTTAGACTGGAAAATCTGATAAGGAATGACTTCACTCACTACCACTACACCAATGGCGCTATTTTCTTAGAAATGTACAAAAAGAGACTCTCTGTGGTGTAGTTGGTTATTCAGCAAATCTCTCACAGCTTAGATAGACTGAATCCAACGTTTCCGCCCAAGCAGTTATACCTCTAATTCAAGACTAGTTCGCATACGGGGTCGGTTTTCGACGAGCCCCATTCGGTGTCTTGTTCCATTCATTGCTGACTAGAATCGGGCGCATCCCGCCAAGATGCAAACAGATGACGGCGTACTAGGTCTGGTTTTGTCGCGGCCGGGGACCACGTCCCTGCGTTTTCAGAGGACATTTTCACAGCAGACAAAAAAGACTGAAGACCCGATAAAGTCGGCGAGACATGAAGACATCCCTCAACTTAACCCCCTCCAGAGCTAGAGGGTTATCTCGTGGGTGGGGGACTTATGCGTTCTTGTTTGCTCCGTCCAAATCCGAGTTCCTCCCTTGCAAAACTTTCCTTCTCTCATAAAACCTCCCATGTCCTAACATTGAGAAAGATGGGTATAAGAGAGACGGTCGGGTGGTACAACTATTTACGTAAACTAGAACCACCAATAGCAAGAATTAAGGTCTCTAATAAGTGTACCGCACTCAGCAAGACCATAGGTATGCTTGCGGGAGGAGTCATTATTAGACTTTGCCGAGAAGTTGAGGCACCAAGGGAATCTTGGTTTCCCAGTGGAAATAAAACCTGCGGAATACCGCCGTAAAATGCCAGATGACTCGCTAGAGACGTTATAGATGTAGGGTCTAAGGATAGTTCAAGATGGAACAAAGCTGTCATATTGATCTACTTGGGGTCTGAGGTATTCGTGGAGAGTGCTGAGAAGTGCTCTGCTGGATTATAGCTGACTCTAGGTTCGCTCCTAAGGCGGGAAAAGTACCGCTGTATATGGAGTATTAAACCTAGTAACAGTATGACAATCTACCCTGCTTAGTGAAGGCTAGTTATTGTTGAGCGCGTTTTGCTATAGAAGACATGCGCGAAGTTCACACAAAAAGTAAATGACAAACTAAGAATAGTTCATAACTTTACATTGTTGAATAACACTAACCTTAGGGTATCCTAGAAGATCATTCATCCTATTCTAAACAAGAGTAAGCAACCAAAGTGGAAGGTGTTCGGCAAGGCAGATGCTGTGACGAGACACCACACCATCGAAAACAAGGCCTTGGAAGTGGTCAGGATGTCAACGCCAACGCCTAGCGGTGGGATCCAGTTATCCTTTCATCATGTACACAGATCATGCTAACTTGGAATTAGTGATAGAAGGGGCCTTGGATTATCCTAACAGACCACCTGATGGCATATGAGGCAGCAGGAATACTAGATAGGTTTTGTAAATATGCCTAGGAAGCTGCAAGTGGTGGCAAATGGTTTACCAAGAATCCCCGGGACTGCCAGTGGAGGCAGTTGAAGCAGCCTTGCTGAACTCTAGTGCAGGAGGCGATTACCACGCGTTCTCGATGTTTATTGTCAGCAAATACTCTAGACCAATGGAAGAGCCTCCTGCGAGGGGATTTATCAGCCGGCGATAGTATAGACAGATTGTGTCTCAACTCAGCCGAAATCAACTTCACCCAGAAGATAAGCGATTGGTCATGACCGAGGAGTACGGAAGGGTACTGCTATCTACTGCACTGAGAGAGTCAAAGTGTGTCTTACCGGCGGATTTAGGTCACGTTCTGCACGAAGTTCACGGCCTACATGAGCATTATGCAGCAGGAATATGTTGCCTTGGTCAGTAGGAAAGTACTATTGGTGCTAGGAGAAGCAAGCTATTATGAAGAACTGCTTTGACTGTGCCGTAACTGGGCTCAAGCTGCCTAAGACCTCTAGCTATCGGTGATTCCCCTACCCCCTATAGACCTGGATGGGCTGGACTATTTCCCGCGACACAGGGGGCTGCCGGTTTGAGAGTCAATACCCAACCCTCTTGTGAATTCGTGATTTGGACTACAGAGATCTTTGGATTGTTGAATTTCCAGTACACTGACAATGGCAGCTACTTCGTAAAGGAAGGATTTCAGGCACTTATCAGCCATTGCACCAAGCACAGTACAGCTCCTCTAGCATAATTGTGAATGGTTAGGGCCATTTAGCGGATTATATGGTTGATAGTGCTTGGTCGCTGAGTGTGCCTCACAAAAACCAAGAGGGCTGTATGAGTGGGATATCTCCATACCAACTGAAATTTAGTCCATCAATACAGGAAAGAGATCATCCCACAGATTCACGCCAGGCAGCCGAGGTTCTCTTGGGTTACTGACCACGCTTGGCCGTTCCTTTGGAACAACTGGGTCAGATGCTGGGAATGGTTTTGAAACAGCCTTAATTGGACCGGACGTGGAGGAGAGATTGCCTAGAGTCGTCGTGAGTCAGCCAGTGGAATTATATTAATGGTCGAACTCCGGGAAAGAGTATACTACCTTTGGAAAACACGTGGGGAGACGAAGAGGGAAGTACAGCTTGCTTCTCCTAGGGTACTAGTCTAGAAAGCACAGAGGGAGCAGGATCGCAGTGGCAAGTTGGAGGCGGCGTGTATTTAGTCCGTTTGAGGTCACTAAGGTGCAGAAGAACAGAAGAAAACCACTTAAGTCGCGAATCTCGAGATTTTGCTACCTCAGGGGCGATATCATATCCCGAAAAATAGCTGAGAAGCCGCGGCTACTCAAAGAAGAATATGGCCTGTGGAATCGGGAGCATTGAGATGCAAAGAAATCAGCCGGATATGCCCCTGGTACATGACCAGACCTGTCGAGGAGGATATTCTTCCGAGTTGGACGGCGAAGGTCCTTGGTTGCTACGAGATGTGTCGTTGCTGTGAAAAAGGTGGGCGGTGAAGCGAGATTCTTGAAATGCCGGCAGATTGTACATAGGAGTGAAGCCATCGACTGCTAGTGATTCCGGATATCAGTGTTACTTGCTGGTGTGGATACCTTCAACCACTTCGTACCGCTCACAACAACCAAACAATCCCCAAATACTTTGGTTTTAGTATTTCTTCTTTCCTACAGAGTGTCGCCCCAGAGCTTCTTACTGCTTCTTCATTGCCCAAGTACTTTTTCTCTCGATTATTCCGTCCCTTTCAACATCTGGATCGTCAAGATACCCAGATAAGTGAGAGTCTACACGATGAGAGGACTTCGCTCCCTCTTCTCAAGAAAGAGAGACAAAAACAGACCTGGACAGCCCTTAGAATCCTTAAGAAATGCCTCTACCTCGTCAGCAGTGGATTCCACCAATGCCACTGGTGTGTTAATTGCGCCACAAGCTGGAAGTACTTCGCCCGCAATATTTGGACGTCCGTTCCCTCGCCGATCAGCCCTCGCCACAGGTGAAGTAACCGCAGGAGGTGTAACGAGCAGGCATACAGCATCGGATTTAGGTGGATGTATTCAATCCACGTACTCTTGCGCCATGGGTGAAAATTTCCAGCTCCCTGGTAGTTTCCCGGTCGAGTCCGAGCCAACCAATGTGAATCAGGAGCGAGATGGAAGGCCAACCACCCCCGATCTCCCAGCACTCGGGGCGACCGAGGGACTTAAAGATAAAGCGGCCCCGGTGTTACTAGAAGGAGATAGATTGTTTTCGGCCCAGGGTACAGAGAGGATTGACACCATGCAGCCAGATGGTTTGAGTCGCGAGTCAGCCAGATTACTACAGGTCTCACTCCCTCCTCCCTCTCTTGATACGGGCAACGACACAACAACAGAACTACTCCTTTCCGGAGGCAATTCTGTCACTCAAGTGCCCCCACCTGCCGCCATAGCTATTCCCCGGATTCAGCAATCAACACCCCCGTCGGAGCGAACCCCTTCTATCTTCAAGACGTTGCATCCCCTTCGCATTCCAGGAACCCAGCCACCTGAGATAACATCTCCAAAAGACTTGAAAGAATGGGAAGCGTCGGAAAAAGTCGAGCGTGCTCGGCTTTGTGCTAAGTGGAAGGGACGAAATCCCTATTCTTGGCCTAGGAGCAAGAATCGAGAACAATGGAGAGATCGATGTGAGAACGTCACAGCGTACTATCGTAATAACTTGTTGCCCTGCCGTGATGCAGCTATAATCCTTGTGTTACTGGAACGAGACCGGAAAAAGGTGTGTCCAGATGAAGTTGAGTATCTACTCCCGGATATCCTCCCGGAGGAAGAAACGCTTGAAATTGCAGCATTCCAACAAACCCGTCCGATGTCCATACGTGTGAGAAAGTACCCCATCTCAGACGCAATTGAACAACAAGGCATTGAGAAGGCTAACGAAATAACGCCGCGTTACCATGACTGGAGGGTAGTCGACCGACTGACCCGCCTAGATTCAACATCGGCTGCGAAGAAGTTTCTAAGAGGGTATACACCAACCACGGAGTGGGAGCGGCATCAAATACATAAAGAACTGGTAGGCCAGGAACCACAACCTGTACGCCCGAACCCCCTTACGGCAGGGGATGTCTCTTCAACTGCTGTCCCAACACATACCACCAGGAGTGGTGCAAGTCCATCCCCCACACTCACTCCAACTGGCGGAACATCATGTGGGAACTCTATGAAGTCCTCAAAGAGATTATCAGATTCCAGTCTCCCTGGGGAAGGGGTATCAAAGAGGAGGGCCACCCACAGGAAGCGAGTTAGCCTGCCCGATACGGATACTATTTCCCAAGACCCAGACGCCCGCAACCGATCCCTATCCGCCCCAGTTACACCGACGCTACTTTCGTCGGCTCAGACACAGACCGCGCCAGACGGCGAGTCAGCAACATCTTCAGTGCCAGCTCCCCCCGATCTATCCACATTCATCCCGTCTACAGACTCCCGAAGTCTCAATGTCTATGTTACGGGAGGAGTTACCAAAACCAATTCTCTTGCAACAGGCGTTGCCGTCCCAACTCCCACCTCCTTCGATCAGTCAATGCTCTCTCCAGGGCCAGACCCCCGAAGTCTCAATGTCTATGTTACGGAAGGAGTTACCAATACCAATCCTCTTGCAACAAGCGTTGCCGTTCCGACTCCCGCCTCCTCCGATCAGTTGGTGCTTTCCCCAGGGCCAGACGCCCAGGACTCGGCCGCCTCCCTAAATCGGGGAGGTACTCTGCAGGAGTCAAATCAAGTCTCCACACAGGAAGACCAAGGAGATCAAAATCCGGATAATACATCTGAGCACACCAGTCCCATAGATATTGACGGCAAAATTACCGGTCCTGACGATGATATTGTGGCAGAACTGACCCGGGTGATCTCTGGTGCGGATACTGACACCATGCTAGCGGATCCCACAGAGGGAGAAGACTCGGATATGGGAAGGGTTTCGACCGAGTCACGACGTGACACGGAAACTAAGGAGAAGAGAGCCAAAAAGCTTCCAAGAATTGTTCATTCCACAATAGCGCATTTTCACAACGAGGAGTCCCGTAGAGCGGTTCTTGCCCTTGAATTATATCAAATTCTCCAACTATTCCACCAACCTGTGGCGTTTCGTCGTCAGTACCGAAAGTACTTCACCAGCAAAGGGTACGTTATTGAGAAATTACGGCACCATTTGTTTGAGCGCGACCCACAGACAGATGAATACATTTACCCAGAATCTGTCCGGAGGTCTAACTGCAATGATTACAAGAATGTCTCTTTACGGTATGACTTCCCTGGTATGTATAACCAGAAAGGGGGTGTCCGTGCCAAGGCAGTAAGTTGGCTGGAACAACATCACGATGAAAAAGGCAGATGGACAGGCAGCGAAATCATCAATTTCACTAATGCGTCCCGAAAGGAGCTAGTCGACGCGGCCTGCGCCGGCGAGCAAATCGGCCCTTACGGAGAGACATTACCGGATGCCCAACGCCCGCTCAAGCAGACTGAGCAAAAACTTCGCACAATCCGTGCCGAGAACCAAACGAGCCGCCTGACCGAGCATTACCGCCAGAAAATCCGCACTGAGGAGAAGAAGACGCAAGGGGCTAAAGACGAGACAAATGCCCTTCGGGAACAGCTCGACTCTCGTACCGAGGAACTTAATGACCTGAACAAAGTCGTCGGAGGTTTACAGGAGGAGATTATCCAAAAAGACTCAAGAATCGATGACCTTATAGCAGAACTAGACAGCAGCAAGGAGGAGATCTCCCGCTTACGGAAGTCATTAGTGGTGAAGAAAAGCTTCATCACAAAACTTCAAAGGTGGACCAAACGAGCCCTAAGACGTTTGCAGAGGGTTGCTGCCTCCCCAATTTCTACCCCACCCGGTACGCCATCAAACTGTTCTTAGATGCAAGAACTCTTTACTATGTCATCCCCGGAGGTTTTTTGTAGTTGCTTGTGGTGTCAATGTGGAAAGGGGCGCATGGCCCAACTACGTTTTTACTCCAGTCGTTCCTGACATCTCGCTGTTCTTATCCAAGTCAATTTCAAAGTACACAACCATGATGTTAATTTTTCCATGTTTAATCCGTTGTAGTCCTTTTGGTTAATTAGGTTGTACCTTAGACCTGGAAGAGGTGAGGGAGATATGCTAAGTCACGCACGCATGTACAACGTATGTACAGCTGTAAAACGTGATGAAGCAAAGGTCTAAAGAAGTAGTTGTTGTTGAGATGATCCCAGAAGCGGGAACCCAACCGATAACTAACGTAATTCCCGGCCATTCCGGCCACCCCGGTCGATCCGGCCACCCATCCAAAATTCCACGCGTCAAATTA
>JAMAHF010000123.1:0-16161 GCA_023627405.1 Penicillium sp. S1316
TTGCCATGAGCTCCGCTGCATATACGGACCAGTGCTCCATTGAGCCAATGCAGACTTTCCGGTGTCGGGTTATATTCAGGCTCTGATCTAGAGCTACCGCGGCAGCTCCTAGGCAGTTGTGTTGTCCCGATGCATCCGAGAAGACCGTGACACCGGCTGTTTTCTGTTTGGCGGATGCTTTCTCTTTGGCTTTATCCCGGTCTGGCTCAATATCAATCTCCACAAAAGCGGGTGTCTGCCACGGTGGCTGTGGCCGCGGGTCGATGGTTTCCAGGGCCTGCAGTCGTACTAGGTCCATCGTCCTTAGGGCTTCTGCCAGGGGGAAGTGGGACCGAGTCTTTGCGTGGTTGCTGCGTATCCTTGCACGTTCCATTACTCCGTGGACCGGGTGGTCCTTTGGGAGAGTGCATAGGCGGGCGGCTGTAATCTGTGCGCGTTGCTTCATTCGTAGGTGGGTTGGCAGCGTGAAAGATTCTATCTCTAGGGCTACAGTCGATACTGTCTTAAAGGCAGAGAGAATGCGAATCAAGGCGGTCCGTTGCACAGTTCCTAGGGTCCTCAAGTGTGTCTTATCTTTCAGTGGGTTGTGCCATACCGTGGATGCGTAATCCACGATTGGTAGCACACATGCTTGGTAGAGTTGTCTCATCTGCTCAGGTCGGAGGTGTCTTAGTCCCCCAAGGTTGAATTCTGTGGATCAGAGAAACTCCTCGCCCAGGGCGGATTTATTACACAAGATCGAGTAAATCGGTTTCAGAGTAATGAAGCCAGCTCTCGTAACTTACTAGTTCCATTTTATTTCATTTTATATATATATTTTTTTTAATTTTCCGAACGGGATTTCTGGCACCCGCCAAGGGTAAAATACAGCTAGTATTTTATTTAGTTTTTCTTTCAAGGGTGATTTCGCGTATTAAAGAGCTGGGAATGAGCAATACCGCGTAGGGTCATGATGGAATCAACAGCTGTGGAAATGTCTTTGTTTGTTTCTTGCTTTCTCCCCCTTTTTTTTTATCTCTTCTGTGACGAGAATTATCCGACCGATTCCGAACGGTAAGTCACCAACCTAGAGGACCTTTCCAGGAGGACAGCAGCCACGGCACGATACCACACGCTTGTGAGTTATAGTTGTATGGCGGTAGTGCTCTATGTAAAAAGACCTGCGTGTCCGACAAAGTTTCTCGGAATCAGAGGGTGGAAGGCAATGCCCTACGCTAATGCCTCGTTGTCCGTTGTAGTCACTCCCAGAAGACTTCCCTATTTAGCCCCCTCTACGTTAATTTCTATAGCTGTAACATAGAACAACAAGCTCTGAATTATGGGTCATGAGGGTTGCTGCTCTTGGACTTTCCGCTATTCTGTTCCTATTAATCTTTTTAAGTAATATGACTCAAAGTTACATAGAATTGACGATACTAGCTGTCCGCTAGGGCTTTATTTGGAGCTCTTAAAGCTTACTGGATGTAGTTTCTATCGCTGGAAGAAGAATATTGTAGTATGAATTGAGCCTCGATCAGTGAAAACTAGATTTATACACGGCGAGTACAGTTGGTTGCAGAAATGGCGCAAAAGTGCCTCCTCTTTCATGCTCATTAAAGCGGACCAGCTAGTCTCTAAGTAGTCAACGCTTCTTCTTTCCACCAATTATGCCGGGCAGAGAATAAGATCACTAACTTATTCTGGACTAGCGGCTCCTCTCTCAAAGAAGAGGAGAGTATAGACTTTTGCACCATTTTTGCAATCAAGTGTACATATAAGGACCTGCGGCCATGAGGGTTGCGACAAGTGTGAAAGGTGGTAATACTCCTTAGAATAAGATAGAGAAGACTTGCGTAGGGTCTACTTGCAAGAATCAGGTAAGAATAGTAGATGAACGCTGAAGGCTGGAACTCCTGCCTTCGCGAGGGTCTTACAGCGAAAGAAGGGTCTCTCGGGAAATTAAGAAGGTTTTTAGAGGGAAACCCAAGTTATAGTCTTTTAGCGATACATCCCTGAATGTACTCGTAATGATTTATGGCCAGATACATAGCTGTCAAGACGAGAAAAGGCTCCAACAAGCAAAATACACACTAATGGCTTTCACCAATCTGCTAGTAAATGCGTGGGGGTGTGGAAACCAGGATTCCTGTCACAGTAGTGGTGTATGGCGGGATCGCCTCCAGAGTTGATGTTTGATTCACAACGTCCCAGCTTAGACTGGAGTAGGAAGAGCTGGCCTCCTTGGGATATGACGCAGTAACGGTGATTCTAACCGTAGTATCCATCGTAGAATGATCTGTATATTGCAAAGTTACAAGCTCATTTTTGCTCTCATCCACAATATGCATCTCCTCATACCAATAGACCGTCCATTGCAACTCCAATTCTCCACTGATCTGGAAGCAACTCTTGCCGAGCGGACAGCAGCGGACGTTGTTTTCGTGAATGAAGCAATAGTCGCCCGGAAGGCAGTATTCGCTTGTTGAGCAGCAGTCTTGTGTGTCTGGAATGCAACTGCCGCTGCAGGATTGCTCTCCAGCCGCGCAGCCGCTACCGTCAACGAAGCAGTGACTGCTTGGGCTGCAACTGGCTAGTTACTGTTAGACCGGACAGAAACTCTAGGCATATTTGGTGGGAGCATACACTGGTATATGTCTTGGTTACAGGGCCAAGGTATTTCCTGCGCTGAATGAGTGACTACACCGCTCGAACTGTCAATTGCGGGCAGAACGAGCTGATCGAGCTGATCAGGGCCCACTGGGTCGAGATTCGTAAACCCGGAATCCTGTTCAAGTAGGATATAAGGCTTCATTGCAGCAAAGGTTACAATAGAACAAAAGGAAAGGGAGAGGATAGTATGGTATAGAGGAGACATGATGTTTTTGGTGGTCGTCCCGTAGTGACCAAGTCACTGCTCTGATGTGTGGCACGAGTGAAGAGGGTGTCATCCCCTATTAAAATTAGAGAAGTATTTAGTTATAAGCCAGACAAATGAGCCTCTTAAGCTCTTGGCGCTTCTTAGGTCTAGACTTGCTCTCTGGAACGAGATCATGTTATCAGGTTCCGCTGTGGATCCAACAACTATACATGTGGCTCAAACTTTGGTAATTAATCTTTATTACTTCAGGTCATCACTATAGTGGGGAAAAATGCTGAGAGTACGGTGCTAGTAACTTGCTAGTTTGGTGGGGATGAAATCATCCAAGTAACGGAAGCCTAACGCATCGTGGTTGCGGAAGGAATGATCGCTTTACAAAATCGTCAAACATGCCAACAATACGGCCAATCTCCGATTTTTGATGGCAGGACGGTGGCTTTCAGGGCGAGGGCAGACTCGTTATTGGGAGATAATAACCCCGAATCCAAGGGCTTAAAAATCACATCCTCGATTACAGGACCAAATGGCATTTGCACAATCTGACTGGGCTCCTGCCCAACCGCGTTGTCGCCAATTGCGGGCTCCAGGGCTGTTTGTGCCGGGGTAGTTTGAAAAATCCATTCGAGCAAGGCCATGTCTAACCCTCCATAACCCAACAGTTCAGGTGGCACACTTTGAGAGTAAGTGTTATGCCAGCAAGGCTGGCGAACTAAGTGAGGAGATGGTACGCACACCAGAGCCGCTGATGGGTCTGACCAAGGAGATTTGACCAGCCCCGATGGAGACGTACATTCATCCGAGTCGTAGATTCCACCCAAAATGTGGTCAGGTTTCTCTCCAACATGGGGAAAGTAATCTATCGGACTCAGCAGGGTAGATTCACTCGCCACTTGAGGAACAATGGAAGGTGTGTATTGCGAATGTTCCAGATTTTGGCATCTTGCCAGGTTATGATCCCGCCAATCTTCAAGGAGAGGTGATCCTAAGTCTATTTTATTTCCACGGTCAGTGGCTTCCTTACGGGAGGTTATGAGTTGGAAACTAACTTCTCGGATCTATGAATTCAAAGAGCTCTTCATCTTGGTTTGGATGGTAGGGCTGTAGTGGGGTCTCACTCCAAACTTGGAAGATCGATACAGACTTCGAAGACTTGCGGGCATCTTCAAGAAATCGGGATACTTCTGCCGGGGTACATGTTGAAAGCACCTCCATGACATAATTGAAACATGATATTGTCTGTGATCCAGCATCAGCTTTCTACTAGGCACAATAGCATCGACAGGCCTACCTTTGGATCTCCACACATAGACCGTAGGCGGTTAGCCGCTTGAGGGTGAGTATCGCGCCTAGTTTTTGATTCCTGTGGCAATCAGCATACCTTTTCACATGGAAGTGTTCTCAACATACTAGCAATTCGATATTCAGGGTAAGCATCTTGATAATATCGCGAAGCTGTAGCAGCACACCAAGCAACTCGCAAAAGGGTTGTCAGGGGACCTCGAATACGACCCCTGCTACGTAAATATGGCCTTTGTTATAGTATAATAGACCAAGGTAGATTCAGGTTGAGCTTCATGTTGGGATCTAGAATCTACGCGCCGAGTAATGGTGGTAAAAATTCGGGGCTACTGTAGTATAAAATACCTCGCCAAAAAAAAAAAAAAAAAAAAAAAAAGTCGGATCCTTACCTAGTACCTTAGTTCCGTACTAGGAGCTACTCGGGCATCATTCTCCGTCCTCAGTTTGCCTCCACGAGAATAAAATATTTTACGAAAAGACACTGTCAGTCTGGTGCAGATGAGATTACATGACGTCTAACTAGCGATTCCACAGAGGGAAGTACAAAAGGTATCACTTAAATACATTCGACTCCTTTTAAGAAACTACTTACCCTTTCATAAGGCAAAGCCCTATCCTGCGAAACAGAGACCCCCCAGTCTATCCATTTTCACTTCGTATTTGCAGAAGAGTTACTTATATCTGGGCACTCCACGATGGCTCCTTTCAACCCACGCCGGGTGCAAAGTTCCGCCAGTCACACGACCAACAAACGGGTTTCTGGGCCACTTGTGGGAGTGATTGTTCTGGCCATCGTACTTGCAATTCTCCTTTTGGTGATCTTAAACCTTTGGATGCAGCGAAGACGCAGAATGGGAAGCCGGTCGCCGAGACGGTTGTCAGCCTACCCTGATAATTGTAAGTAAATCGTGAATCAAAGCCAGCGACCAGGTCGGAAACACAGCCTGCGAACCTCGAAACCACGAGACTAACGAGTCCTAGCTAGGGTTGAAGAAAGCCACGTGATCGGATCCACTCCCAGAGAATACGCAGTTCCTTCGCCACCACGGTAGGAAAGCTACCGATTCATAGATAGAAGCCTGTTCCGGCTGACTGCCAGTGGCTGTAGGATGGACATGAGGACGATTATTCCACATTATGTACTTAGTTTCCCTTAAGTTCTCCAATTAAACATTGTTGTGACTCGGGGTCAAATCAATCGAAAGGAATATATTCCGTATAACGTCGAATTATTTCCAACAAATCTTATGCCGATCTTAGGTATCCTTAGGCTTATAAAACTAGTGTTGAGAATCATATAACGTTTGAGCCCGATCAATCCACAAGAATCCTTGGCTTATGGTCTTCTCTGCCAGCTCTCGAAACACAACGCAGAAATAACCAGCCAGCGTACAGATTTGATACTCAGCTGGCATCTTTGTTTGGGTGTTGGGAGCTCCCAGATTGGGTTATCTACAACGACAATATGAGAATTAACCACGAGGGATAAAGGAATTGAGATACTGTACGTGATAGAGAAAGGGTGTTGGTATGTTGTTCGGCAGTTGGAATGCTGCCTGGAATCAACGATACCGTCCTACGGCCTCAACGCGTTAGAGCGTCGCGTCTTTAGGTATCATACTATCGCATCCTAGACTGGTGTAAGCTAATTAGCTAAGGCGTCGGATGTGAAAGACTGGGAGCCCGAATTGGAGATTTTACCTGAGTGGAGCCCTTTTCTCGTGACCCAGCAAAGCATACAGGAGGTGGTTGATATAGACCTCATTGTCTTTCGTACTTTTGGTGAAGCCACAGGGCTTCGACAGGTGGAGCCTCGAGCGGATAATTGTGTATTGAAAGTGTATCCCTTCGATTATATGCTACTAACATGTGGTAAGTTTGATCATTTAGACGGGCTAGTATTTAATTCCCCCGGCCGAGAAAACAGTGTTACAACTTCAAGCTCGGCATGGAACTTGGGGGCCCACAATTTTTTTTCTACTAAAAAGATAAAATTATTTAATCAACAAATCCAGCTAGCCAATTTTACTAGAGCCAAGTACACTAAGTGTCACAAATCGGATTCCACAAGCTCAGCAACAGTCGCTTACCAGCTCTTGGCTCCAGGCTAGAAGCTGACTTGAAACACACACATGCAAAGAGGGTTGAGGAAGCCCACCTTGCTCTCTATTTTATCATCATACAGGATATTCTAGCGGAGTTAATTATAATACATACCACTCAGCGCTATAATGCAGGTAGAAATACACTCACTTTATAGAGTACTTAAAAAAGGGAGCTCATCTAATGGCCCTTTTGCGGATAATCAATTGATGTCATGATGATTGAGGAAGGCCGTATTGCTTCTAACCAGAGGAGATTAACATGGAGGCTGCGGTGTCGCAGTCGCCTCTCCGCCCATATTGGTGAGTTTCTAGTTTGTCCTGTGCTTGAAGAATCTGATGTGAACCTAGACAAGCGGAAACACTAGGGATAAAAATTAACCCAGATGAAATTCGCCTACAGCCCAATGACGAAACCCCTTACGCATGGCAGGTTGACGATCCAGATCTAAAGCCATTCTTTAGTAAATCGCTCAGCAAGCACTCTGTTGGAGCGTACATGGAGCTATGCTCTTCGGTAGGCCAAAGCTTCCGAGCAGTTCCTCGCGACCAGGCAGTCAAGGTGAGATCATATCGACCAAGCTACCGAGGAGCTCTATTATTAAGTCAGTGATTAGGCTACCAAAAACAAGCTAGAGTTCTTGGAAGAAGAGAAGATTTTGTTAGAGGGAGCTCTAAGGGCCGCAGAAGAGCAAAACCAGACCTTGCGTGATGAGAAGATGACAGTGGAAAAGCAGTTACAGAAAACAGAGGAGAATGCCGCCACGAAAATCGGCGAGATGGAGCAGAAAGTGATAGCCCTAGAACAGAGTGTCGGTGATCATCAAAACCAAGCAAAGGAACTCGTGTCCATCGCTGAGTGCTATCAGAGAACCTTCGCTCAATACTCTGCGGGGTTGAGCGAGGCAATACTACTCCTACAATCACTCAGTGCAAGTACCATGTTCCCGAACGGTGGTGCAGATCTGCGGTTCGAGAAGCCAGGACATAGTCAAATAGCACCAGTCGGATGTGTTGCTAGTCAAAACATTGAGTATTGAATTTCAGTAGCACACAGAGCCGATGGAGCAGCAGTCAAGAATACCGAGATCTAGCATTAGTCCAACTCCGCATTTTCCTTACCCTCTGAGTAGCTGGGCTTGCTTGGTCACCGGAAGGGCTCTATAGTATGTGTAAACTTGACGCCTTTCTTACGCATATCTAGGATTCCGTGTCTGTAGATTTGTATATCTTTTGCAACGTAGTTTACCGAATATACGGTGGTTGCAATATCCCATTCTCTTCTAATATAGATATATAAATGGCAGGCATACAAATAGCAAAAGAAATTTTATCCATGGCGTTTGACTAACGGCCCCATTCATAACATAACTTCCTGTCGGCTGATCCGATATCCTAGTCCTTGTAGCTGCGCCAGGGAAAACAACCGTACCTTCTGGCCGAGATTGCGTCTGCGTGTATAATAGTATGGAGGTCATTTGTGGATCAGCCGTGGATGTCAGACTTAAGGTACTATCCACGAGAATTGTCGTAGTCATAGTGGCACAGCGGTTGGGAGATGTGGAATCCAATGGCACTGGAGTCCAGATATGTCAGCCTCGACCAGTAAAAGGAGTTCTTGACAATCATACCATATGTAATAGCGACCTGTGTCAAGGTAAAAGTTAAGATGCTGTGCTAGAGTGTTATTTGCCCTTCCTAGGGGACGACCCTATTATAGCTTATTTTTCGGCTACCACAGGTAAACCTTTTGGTGCCTCAGAATCAATCACAGTAATTATCCTAGTGTTACTTACATAGCTTGGAGCCAGACTATGTTTCTAGTGGTACCGAAGTTGATAGTGCTGCTTCGGTGTGCGGTATCTAGATTATTTTATCAATACTATATATGCTCTTGGTTATTCTTTTAGGGCTGGAAGCTGTGAAAGACTAGATGATAAATAGTAAAGCATGACAGAAGGAGGTAGTCTATTATTGAGGGTTCTCTAAGAAGGTGAATTCATGCGCATACGTTCTAGTTATATATAAATTTGGATTTGACATTCTATGATAACAAGTTCCCGCATCACAGGTTCAAAATTCACAAACCAGTCTCTCTTACCCTAGAAACAGCTTGTTCCGGCGAGGGCAAATGTACAGAGGGGGTCATTCCTGTGAGGAGGGAGAGAAAGGGAAGCTAATATCTCGAAGCATAAGATAGTTGCAAGGGAGGGTTAAAGAAGCGAATAAAAATATCTCAGCAAAAGGAATGGTGTTGGTCCAATAGAAGCTTCAGCACATAGGGTAGACTCTGCCCTAATTATCTCTTGGGTTTCTGTGCCTTTGAGGAAGCTGGCTTCTTGCGGGTTTTCCGGAGCTTAACCCGGTCAAGTTTCTTCTCCAAGTCACGGATTTCGGCATCGGTATCATAATCATCCTTGGATTTATTTTTCTTCTTTGTTTTATAATAAAGCCGCCTTGGTCGACGCGTCTTTTGCTTGTATCTTGGTTCCGATGTGTCTGAGTCGAGATCACTGTCACTCGTCGCATATGATTTCCTACCGGAGCGAACCCGGGAGGGATACTTTCCAGCTCGACGCGAGCGAGTTTGGCGGTCCAATGACTCGTCTAATGAGGAGGCATCGCTGGTGTCGGTTTCTTCGTCGCTTGCTCCCTGAACATCGTATCCCCAGTAAGCATTCTCGAGCTCTTTGGCCTTCTGATAAATAAGCCGATCTCCGTTTATTTTATGTCCGCGGGTAATCCGGTAAACAAAGCTTCTTCGTTCCAGAGAAAGGTTGCCACCTCTCCACTTTACCAGGACTCGTGTATGTGGATAATGAGCATGTTTCACAGGCCTGATCAGTTCCAGCGCATTTACGCTGGCATCATCGTCGTCGTCTTCGACCTTCCAGCCCACACCAATAATGTCTTCAACATCAGCTCGCGCATACTTCCAATCCTCCATTTTAAGGTCTTTGGATGTAAAAATAACTTTTGCGGTTCCACGAGTGATACTCCTGACAAATTCGGCGGATTGGGGATCGAAGGGCATTGATGCTCCTGCCCGAACACGATAAATTGGCTTATGCTTCGAACCATATCGCACAAAAATCTGAGTGCCTCTTCCGACTTGCCACCAGTATAGTACCTTTCCCCGAGAGAGTGAGTTATACTCTTTTCGCATCCTTCCTTCTAGTGCATCAAAGCCTTCCCCCTCATCAATATCCGACTCCTCTTCGGATGCAGAAATATATGAGACGGCAGAGTCAGAGTCATCATCGTCGTAGGGCTCCTCCACGATCCCGGGAGGTCTTTCTCCAAATAAGCGTTCAGCGACAGATGGGGGGACCGTCCACTCCTCAGGCAAGTGGTATTCCCGATTCAAATAGTGAATCATTTTGCGCATGGCGTAGAACGCTTTCCATTGTTCGGAAGGATTATTCTTCACATTGTCAAGGCGAAGGTTGTTGATGAACGCCTTGTACGACATCTCGTACATACCCCTCTGTAGCACATTGTCCTCCAGGGGAGCATTGTGCCGTTTGTTTTCGCTTCTGATTTTGGTGTTGAGTTTGTCAAAACTCGATTCGATCGTTGCAAAATCTGGCTTGTCTGATTGCAGCTCCTTCATTATTTTCTCCCCGTTCTTCTTAACGAATTTCTCTATGGCCTTCTTCGTCCAGTCACTGGCCTTAGGTCGTTTATGGCGACGCAGAGGTGGCTTGGGAGTTTCTTCATCAGACGTGTCAAACTCCGAGTCCCAATCTTTCATTGGCACGTCATCTTTAGGCTTCTGCTGCGTATCTCCGTCTTCCTGTGCCTTTTTGGTTTCCTCCTGATTATTCTCGCTTTCGCCCGGGGGATCCTTTTCCCATTCCTCCTCCTCGTCCGCTGCCCGTTGGCGTTTTCTACTGCGAACTTTCTTCTTTCCTTTTCCCATATTTGTTATGATTTGCTTTCGTATTCTGGTTGTGCGCTTCGGATCTGGTCATACAAGACATGTTAGCGGCGATCCCACTTAATATATACGTCTCCCAAATACCTTTTCAGGCTCGGCACGTCTATACAGGTGATACTTGAAAAAATATTCATGCGCATGTAGACCACGGTCTAGATCGTGGGCCCCACCAGCTGTATTGAAACAATCCACCTTGCGATTGAGAGCACTCGTAAGATATACTAAGGGTAATATTAGTGAAGTATGGAACGAGTGTATTTAATCTCGTTACATTAGGATGTGATTTGAAGGGATACCGGATGATGCGGCACCACGCCAATCGTCAGATTGCAAAATATTTGACTCCACCTGGAACTGTTCTGATCCCGTGTATCAGTCCCCGGTAACTTCGATATCCAGGGGGGATGTCTTGAGACTAAGCGTGCGGCATTCGATGCAAACGGGCGATTTCACCTGTTCTACCCTAGCGTTCCTCTACCTTGCCACCAGAAGGTGGTGGCGCACTTCTCAACATCAAATGAGCCGTGATCCTGCCCCGTAAGGTCTAGACTGAGTACAGCGCGGATATAGTCTAAAATACGGAATGCGATTGTGATGTGACCGATTCAAGTATATATTCAGCCCTTATATTATTCAATAGGAACCGGAAGTATGAATAAAGCCATTTCCGATGGATTCGCTTTCACAACATTGCAAGCTGAACTGCTTGCCAAATGAATTGCTGAGAATTATAGTTCTATCCATTCCAGAAAGGGGCACTTTGAAGTCTCTTTCAAGGGTTAACAGACTTTTGCGACAACTATGCGTTCCTTTTCTTTTCGAGACTCTCCAGGTTGGGTTTTCGATCCCCGAGTTAGATCGCCTGTTACGAGTAGCTAAGTCGCAATTGGCGCCGCATGTGAAAGCTATTAACTACAGGGCTTCCGCCCTTGTTGACCCTCGTAAGTGTTTTACCTGCGTTCCATACGACCACTAACAAGCACTGCCTAGTTGCTGGGAACTGGGAAACGTTTCACACCTGTCTCTACCCCCCAGTCGAGTTCGCTCGGGACCGCGTGGACCTAAATAGGATGCAGAATGACGGACGATCTACATACCGATCACTTTTCTCCTATTTCCACCTGAGGTGTAGAGAACAACAAGATATCCTCGAAACTGAGCGGGATACTAGAACCCTAATCGCTTCATTACCTTGTTTCGCCAACCTCCATACACTTCGACTAGTTTTCGCGGATGGCATCGAAGACCGATTTCAATGGCTGGCAAATCGAATGCTCCTGGACGGGCATCCTCTCTTTCCTAACCACCTGGAAAGACTGTTGACTGCCGTTGTTGTGGCGCGGGAGAACAATGTCACAATACGCACCTTTGAGATACGCGGATTTTACTCCAGAGCCGTGACAGAAGACCACTTCCTCCAGGGGCTGGCCGAGGAAGCTCTGTCGAGCGTTGAGGAACTGCAGCTAGTGGACAGCCCAGCCATGCTGGCCTTTGTTAATCAGGTGCCATTCCCATGCCTTCGCCGAGTTGAGTTAGCCAACTGCTGGCTATCAATCCCCGCACTGGGGAAATTCATCCGTCTCCATTCAGGCGGTCTTAAGTCTATTCACTTAGAGAATACCTGGATCCTGGAGGAAACAGTGGACGCTAGCGGGATCCACATATCAATGGGTTCCACCAAATCAATCTTGGATCAACTTGCTCGCATCCCTGGTGCTGGCCACCTCAGGCTTACTATAAACCGCCTTCCCGGAGGAGGCTATGAGGCGCAGAAAATAGGATATGAGTCCAGGCCGCTGCAGTGAGAGAATACATAACCTTGAAATACGACGAAAAATTACCACACGGACGATTGGAGGTAATCAAGGCCGAAAGAGGGTTCGGAAATATTGCGTGGATTGGCCCACAAGACGGCTTCACAGCGGGGCTTGAGCGAATGAACCGGTCGTGTGTAGATAAGCCGTTACGTTGATGAGATTGGTATTTTAGAGCGTAGGATATTCTATAAGACATATATAATCTCCAAACTTAGATCGTCTTGCTGTCTTTCCGTGAATTGCCTGCTTTTGGTGAAAAACCACAACGGTCCGAAAGATGCAGTCAAATATTCCGGCAAAAGAGTCCAGTCACTCTCACCAAACATTCCACAGGGCCGTTATATTTGGTATAAAGATTCGGTTACCGCAAACACCTCCTCAGAATTTCGTGCAGTTTGGCTGTCCAAGGCAGAAATACTTTGTGTCATGGAAGCTGGGGAATGTTGGATGGATCAGCCTGAAGGACTGTGCCGGTTATCCCGCTTTCTTGATTCGGAAAACGCGCTTGGGAAAGGAATTGGAGTGCATGAGCAACCTGGTAGGAACCGATCATCCGAATCTAGTCAACTTGGTGGAAGTTTTCTACGACAAATCTATTTATTTGGTTTATCAATTCCTCGGCTTTACCGTGGACCTTGGAAGGGTCTGCTCGCGGCCTAATGCGAAGTTCAGCAAGATTGACATTGCCATAATATGCAAAAATACCCTCCAGGGGTTGGAATACATCCATGATGTTCTCAATATTGCTCATGGAGATCTTTCTCTACCGAACATTGTTTTGCACCAGGATGGACAGGTCCGAATTGGTAAGAGCCTCTCTTTTAGGCCGGTTAAAATGAGTTCTCACCAGACCTCGAGCGAATATTGGAGACAGCTTCATAAAAAGTAGCAGAGACAAAAGAAAAGACCTCAAGGGTGTGGGGATTGTGATTGCGCGCCTCAGTGACCCAGGCAACATTCTGAGAGGCGATATTGAGAATGTTCGGAATGTATCTCCTCAAGCGAAAGATTTTATCTCCAGGCTCTCGACAGCCACGTACGTTACGATATTTCAGGTAAGAACAGCAGATGACTTGAGAATCGTATCTAACGCGGCACTCGCAGCACGGGTTTCTGGAGCCCGCTATCACTGATGGTAACTCCTGGACCTTGATTCCCCATTTTATGAACACAATCGGCTTTACGTGGCCCCTACCAGTGCCTGGGGATATTGAAAACGAAGGAATCTAAGCCATTTATCGGGATTCAGCTGTATACGGAGCTGGAAACTTTAGATGGTTTTCTTGATGCAAGGTATTTTTCCGTTGACCGTCAGTTAAATCGAAGCTGTCTTTTGGCCGAACGATTCACGGGGAGGTCTTCTTTTCTTTTCCCGGTTTTCACATCATACTTCGTGATGTACTCCTGCAATAGGTCACTGGATATCGTTCCAATATCATCCTGGACGTCCCGACGAGGACTGTCTTTCTTTCCCACTAGAACCAGGCGGTGTTGTAAGGCAGCCCCATGAATAGTGTCCAACCCCATACTTGCCACTTCAGACCCATTGTAAACGAGAAAATAATGGTCCTTGGACAGTTCCTCCAGGGTAGATTTGAGTTCTGTTCCTCCGGCTGGGAGAAATTTATAATAGCTTCGTGACTCAAATAAGAAAAAAACCACGACATTGCCCACCTCACTGTTGTACCATATACGGATAATCTCGGTGGCTCTCCTATGTATAGATATCTCCGCCTTAGTATTCAAAGGTGCCTTTGAGATATGTTCTTCAAACCCGGGAGCCAACGGCACGTCATCTTCCACACCAGCCATTCGATCGGGGGTCCCTGGGGGATGTGGTTGGAGATCGATGGATTCATCGGGAGAGAGACGTGATACCAGGGCTTCCTCTGAATCCTCTCCATTGGGGTTCTCATTTGGTTCCATGCTCTCCTCCTCAGGAGTTTCCTCGGTGGGCGGGGATGTGATATTTGGTTCCTCAACTGGGCTTCCCCCAGACTGCTGGGTAGCAAATAGACTGTAAAGGGGCTCCTTCCCGAAAAACGAAAAGATGATATCTCTTGTGACGGCAAAGGATGTGGGAAAAGTAGAACGTGGTTGATCGGGACCGTACACTTGGTGAATGAAAAGGCTGGCCCGGTCGTACATATAATCCCTCCAGAGGGGGGAATTAAATCGATGGCCAGCTTTCTCTTCTCCGCGGTCCGTCGTAAAGCGCACTTGTAGGGTTGTGTTATCCTTGATGCGCGCGAGATGCTGCATACTCTTCTCATATGTTCGTGATATACCTCGGATTCTGTTGTTATCGATTGCGTAAAACTCCTGGCGACAAATCGCACGAAACATGTTCTCCGAAGCCAACCGCTCCGTTTGCAAACTCATCATTTTCAGGATGTGATCGGAAGAAAATCGTAGCCGGTGGGCGAGCGCTGCTATAGCCCTCATGGATCGGCCTTGCGCAAGCTCAAATCCGCTTGCTTGCTTATCCGTGCCTTGAGGCTTGGTGAAATGCCTTAGAGCATGCAACCATAGCTGAATAATCCCTGTTTGCAGCAGGCCCGCTGATATAGGTGCCGGACTAAAGTCATGCTCTGCGACCTGGATTTCTGGAGTGTCACCCCTACCCATCAAGTTTAATTGTCGTGAAGCCGCTCTCAAGATAGTATTCTTTTTCCCAAGAGGGAACAACCGATGCAACACCTTTGCGGACGGCTCTAGATAGCGTGCATCCATGGCAAGTGTATATATAGACAGTATCCTCCCAGGTACTGAGAGAAGACTCTGGCGGAGCGCTGTTCTGTCAACCTCTGAGACAAGGGGAAAAAGACGGCCGGAATCGAACAGATTACATATAAGCGAATGATCTCCTTGAGAAATTCCCGGCATCCGTCCTTGAATCAGTCGTACTGATGGAGCATCGACAAGAGCTGCCGTTTCCAACCCAAAGAGAGCAGACCAAATCTTGTATACTTGGTCCAGGTAGTGGCACACATTCTAATCGATTATTAGAACCCAAAATCCCTACATTATCAGGAGCTTATATACCTCATGGCATCTCAGACCAAGAATACACTTGATTTGAGACATATTCACCGGGTCCCACAGACCAGTATAGGGCAATAATCGGCTAAAAGCTGCACAGACCGGTTTATTCATTTCGAGGCGACGGGCGATTTTCCTTTGCTCTCCAGATTTAAATCTTGCTCTCCATTTTGCTTCCTGAGTATAATTATTCTGAAGTTGATAGAGCCGGTAAATGCGAAAGATATCCCCTTCCTTGAAGCATTCCTCATTTGCTGATAGTTCTCTCAGTTGTGTGCGCGCCTCGGGTGTGATAGCTGATATGAGAACCGCCGTCAGTCAAAAGTCGAAAGAAGTAAACAAGCAGTCACTTACCGTCAAGGTATAAATCAGCCAGCCACGTTGTTGTTCCAGATATCTCCCCTGCTCTCAGGCGATGTTTCCCATGAATGCAAACTAAGCGGACATCATCGTCGAATTTTAGGGTTGGCGGATTCACGCAATCCATCAGCACGTTCTGATTAGCCTGTGATCGCTCAAGGCTGTTTTTCAGAGCTTCATCGCTAATTATTACTGAAACGCGGTTCTCTGGCTCCAGATTTTGGCAGCCTACCATGTCAAACGTTTGCAGAAGGCCTTGGACATTTCTCTGATCAAAAGGCTTGGACCCCAGAACCCCCTCCTCTTCGAAGACCAGGTGTCGAATTTCGACAACGGCACACCCTCTAAAATTTTGCATCCGTTGATGAGCCACACTTTCTAGTTCAGTGTTGACTGACATTTTGGTATAGTCCATGTCCACATGGAAAAGTTTGATCCATGGGACCTAAGGCGAGATTGGCTCGGAGTTATAGGGCCCTTTTTACACTAGTTGTATTAAATCATACCAGGGTGGTAATCCATTCTAACCAGCTGGTGGGTGTCATGGCCCTCGTAAGAGTCACGGCCCTCGTAAGAGTCACGGCCCTAGTAAGAGTTATGGCCCTAGTAAGAGTCACGGCCCTAGTAAGAGTCATGGCCCTAGTAAGAGTCACGGCCCTAGTATCAGTTATGGCCCTAGTAAGAGTCATGGCCCTAGTAAGAGTCACGGCCCTAGTAAGAGTCATGGCCCTCGTTAGAGTTATG
>JAMAHF010000123.1:16261-54595 GCA_023627405.1 Penicillium sp. S1316
GCCCTAGTAAGAGTTATGGCCCTAGTAAGAGTCACGGCCCTAGTATCAGTTATGGCCCTAGTAAGAGTCACGGCCCTAGTAAGAGTTATGGCCCTAGTAAGAGTCACGGCCCTAGTATCAGTTATGGCCCTAGTAAGAGTCACGGCCCTGGCAAGAGTCATGGCCCTAGTAATACATTATGAGCCACCTGGAAGGCAGTAATCCTTATAGAATACTCGTCATGCCCGTGTATATATTTAGAATTCTTTTAGGATTAGATACTCGAGTTCTTTATCTATGTGCAAGGGTTCTCTAAAAGCCGAACTCCGACCCTGAATGAAAACGGAAGAGCTTCAAAATAATGCGGCTTAAGACTCCATGCGCCTCCAGGACTTGCAATCTTTAGAAAGTCGTCCTAGATAACGATGGTCAGCAGAAGCTTAGAGAACATCAGTTAGCTCATTACCTCTAAAAGCTCGTCAACCCGGCGCCGTTTTGTATTTTCGATGAAGTTTCGTGCTGAAGTGGAAAGCTCTGATGTTGCTGGGATAGTCTCGGGTAGCTCTTCTCGCACTAGTGTGGGTTGATCGCTGAGTCCAATCGCCATTGCTCCCACAGCTCGAAGATCCTTGTCCCGGTCCCGCAATGTAGTTCCTTGTAGCATGCTATCACCAATATTTGCTACACAGCGGTTATTTGCGGCTCAATCATCATATGGGGGGATACCAACCAATTTTGATGTCTCCTGAGTAAGTTAAGAGGATGTTGCTGCACTTTATTGAGCCATGAGCGATCTTAAGTTCGGCGTGAATAAACTTTAGCCCCTCCAAGACTTCGCGACATATAGTTGCGATATCTGGTTCGTTAAATTGGGTAAATCCAGCAACACAACCCAGTGTTATTGGGATATGTTCGTACTCATAAACAAGGTATCCACGCCTTTCTGTTTCAAAAAACCCTAGCAATGATACTAGATTTTTGTGCTGTGTGGGCACTAGCTTTCGAACGTTTTGAGGTTTTGGGCTTTGATACTCTTTAATAGTACATGTTGGTAAAGAAGGTGCGTCCTTGATGGCAAATAGGCCTGCGCCTGCCTGGTCGATTCGATAATATATATCGTGACTCGAATTAGAGGTCTGGAAGTCTGGAATCTTCTTTGATAGCTTGGCTGGTGCCTTCTCAAAAGCAACGCGACCAGCAGATCCCAGGGAACTCTTTTTGATGGCAGATTCCTTTCCAGAGTCTTTTGTCTCTTCTTTAGGCCCACGTGTTGGCAGGGTGCGCGGAAGCTGAGTTTTGCGATTCCCCGGGATATTTATGATGGGAACGAGAAATGGTGAAACTGCGTTTCTGCGGTAATTACTCGAAGGCCTCTAATATGTCTGAGTTAGGATACGCCATAGTTTTGGACCTTGGCAGGTTATCTTTTCAAGCCGAGGCTGGGAGCTGAACGTACGGACGAATACCAATACCGTAACTACGTGGCAAAATTAAGTTCTCAGCTGGAGAGTTTCCACGTTCCTGGCAAGCCAAGAGCAACAACGCACGTAGAATTCTAGACCTCTACGGCATGCATCTGGGTTAGCGGTAATAAACGAATCCCCTGGAAGCCTGGATTCAAGGCATCAATGGTGCGATGATGTCACTCTCGCTAGGTAAGAAAACACTCGATTGTCTCTGAGATGTATACAGTAACGAATCTCATATGCATCTTTATTTGGTCGGTAAAGTTGAGATAGGATAGATCTTCCCCATGGTTACTATATATGGCTAGCCGTACATTCAGTTCTAGTAAAATATCTCTTGTCCTAATTCGGCGAGAATTAGACCACTATGTCCGGATGTAAGAGTGGAGCTGACGTACAAGCCGCCCTACCAGTCCGGTCTCCACTGGATTGAGGGGGCTTCAGGCGAAACTGGTAATGCTATGTGAACGGCCCCAGAAGGATCTCTGTTAGGGCTAGCAATAAAGGTATTCCTAATTCGCGCGATACCAGGGTGAACACCAAATGCAGGTTCAAGGCATATCAAACCAGAAGGTTTGATATAGTGGCCTAACGGTCTAGCGTACCTTTTTGCACGTGACCTTGAGGTGCGAGTAACAATCTCCAGGATACCCTCAGTGGGAGGTCGGTGCTATCGGTGCAGGTGGGACAAGTCCCACAGGCAAGGTCGCTTGAAATTGTTTACATGGTCTAATGACGAAAGAGGCGCCCGTGAGGTCTAGAAGGCAAGTTCAAGCGAAGTAATTTTCATATAGCGAAATCCCAGGCTCGATTAGATTTATCCGAGCGCAAACTAATAAGCCTAGCAAACAAAAAGAAGAATTCCTTGAGCATGTTCAGAGAAACTTTTTAGGTTCTGAGTTTTAACACGATACTCCGAGGGAAATATGCCCGTCAAACCAAGAGTCCTACAAGGGACGCTCTTCGAACAACCCTCGGTTGTCCGCCTGGTATAGCCTCATGAATGTAAAATTCTCAGAAGAATTGGAAAGGGCTGCAAAGAGCATGGTTCAGCAGCTCGCCGAAGGAATGGATGCTTCCATGTCATTAGCAATGGCGACCTCCAGCGAGGGGAAGGGCATACCTGGAGTAATTCATCCACAGTGGCACCTAATGGAGTATCCGCAAATTCCATGGCCTCTCGGCGGAGACTAGTCATTGGCTTTGATGTAGAGTCAAGCCCTAGAAGCACTTTTGCTATCTGACAAACAGCCTCGCAGTCCAGATATTTGTCATTGTCATCACATGGTTCTAGCATGCTTTCTCCAACACCCGCTGAATACTCACCGTGGTTAGCCCTGCATCGTCAGGTAAATATGACAGCCAAACTACTTACTAATTTTCACGACCCCGTTCTCGGTTAGGATAACCGTTCCACAGGAGATACTGGCATGAGAAATTCCAACTATACGGTGTATATACCTCAGGCCTCTCAACGTCTAGTCATCCGTTAGCTATATCCAGCCACCTTGATACTGGCACATACTTCTCTGCAGATTGTTGCCACTGCAATCTCATCCCGGGCAAATATATTGCACCGCTGACTAATCTCAAGCAGTGAAATTCCCCAGCTATCGTAAGTCAGGGTTAAAGCATCTGGCGCAAGATAGAGCTCCTGTACGTTGACCAGGTTCTTATGGTCGGTCCGAACGACCTGGTTCGCTGGCACACGGAGCATGTCACGGGGAAGAGTCTTGAAAAAGGATGCTGTAGATATTCCAGCGCTTGCAGGTGGCAAGCAATTGAGTCCACCTGCGCTTGATATGATAGGGAAGTAGAGCTTCTTTGAAGTTGGGGGAAACTTGACTTTCTTAAGCGCCTCAGGCAACCCTTCCTTGATTGGAGAGAGGGGCTTTGCCTCTGGAGGAGGGCTTTCTTCGAGATTTTGGCCTTGTAGCGAGCATTCCTCAAAAGATTCTACAATATCGGACATTTTAAGTCTAAAGACGAGATCGTATGTCGCGCAGATTCAACAAAAAAATGGCTCACCATAGGAAAATAACTGTCAGGTCTGGGAATTTATAGTTGTTGATTTCCATAAAGGCAGCTTTCCTTGGACTAGCTTTCTACCTTTCACAGATTTCTCCTGTAATGGCATATATTACGCTACGGGCGAAAGTCAGAGCCAAACGGGATAAGCAGTTATGGTTACCGGGACCATAATTACAAATAATCTTACTCCTAGGTCGTTACCGTGATAATTTACTGCCGCTTGGCCCTGTCAACACCCAGGTATTTATACTGGTCCCCAGGTTTAATTCCCGTCTCACCGTAAGCATCTTCAGAAAGTCCAGTTGGCCATTGTCCCTCCAACATAATGGAAGCAACCCGAACTCTTGGCTCTCCCATTGAGCTTTCTCTGCCCTATCGCCAAGCTCGCTGCGAAGATATCACAGTCGGTCGTGCAAAGAAGGTGCAGGCGCACAAGCACCAATTTATCAAGTATGGCCATCCCTTCAAATGCCTACATCGTTTCTTTATCGGCCTAGAGCCTGCGTGGAGTGGATTAAATGCCATTGAGTTCACTGAGGGCTCGGCAGTTGGGTATATCAAGAAGCTATCTGTGGTTGGTGATATTCCCGAGGATCGGCTTTCCGAGACTTGTCATCCAAATATATTGAATTTGAGGGAAGTCTTTATCACTGCCGGATCAGTGTTCCTTGTATACGAGCGATGGGGGATGTCGCTGGACGAAATTCTAAGCCTTTCGACAGTATTCCAATTGGGGGAGGTAGAGGTCGCCACAATTTGCCACGGGGTCAGTTTTTACGCTTATCCAAATTTAAGCGGGACCACTAATATTTAGTGAGCACTAGGTCCTCCGGGGTCTACAGTATATCCATCAGGTTCTTGAAATCACCCATGGCAGTTTGACCCTCGGCAATATACACATCATGGAAGATGGCAGTGTCAAAATCGGTGAGATAATTGAACCATACCTGGGATGAAGCTCGGTCTAACCCGCACATAGCAAATATCGGCGAGAGCATGATGGCGAGGCACGCCACCCGAGAAAGAGATAAGGATATCCATGCCTTTTGCCGCATAGCCAGCACTCTGCTTGGGCCAAACTCAAAACCTGAAACCCGAGGCACCATCGGCCTTCTTGCCTCTGATTTTGTCAACGCGCCTCCCACGGCGACTGTTGAGGAATTGCTACAGGTGAGACCGAAGATATACTACCGGCAAGACACATTCTGATCGCCATAGCACTCATTTTTAAAAATCAGTGCCGGGCCTTGGTGTCTGCGCCCGGTTAACATACTTTGCACGATTGTGCAGAAGTTCAAAGGCGCCTCTCCGTAATCTGTCTGATCTTGCAAAACTTTGTATATTAGAGCTCAAAGCACGTTACTCGCAGCCAGCCAAATAATTCACCAAGTCATTTAATAAATAATTAGTGTTTTAAATCATGACTTTTACGTGATTAGTCGGGAATTAGGAATTGGGATCGTAGCCGTTTCAGCCTGGAACTAGCTGAAACAGAGGTCTTAATCGGAACATAAAAGGGATTCTACTGCTCTTATCATCTTTCTAATCGCTTATGCTACGGCATCCACGATGAGCGCCAGAATAGATTCCAACTCACGGCCTGGCTCTACAGAGCTTGGGTTCTCACGGACAAGCACAGCTCTTACGGTAGAGACAGAGTACGTGCGAATGCTTTTAGAGCTTCAAAATATACATTGGATGTACAACAGCGCTGCCAGTTTGGCAAATTGGATGCTGTTAGCCGGCTACCTGGTGATTCCCGGAACATTCACCAGCCTCCAGAAGTCGGATTCGATTGAAGACAAACTGTCCCACACTCACGCAGAAAAGGCGATCCTCGAGACAATTCAGAATCCGCCGCTAGTTGCCATTGCGTGGTCACTCCTTGGCATCGGTATTGGAATTATAATTGTCTTGTTCCGCAGGTGGAGGAGGAATTATCTGTGGCTCATTAACCGAGTATTTATGTAAGAATGATGTCAAACCTGGTTAATAGAAGCTAACTATCAATCAGCCCAACGCTTCTTAATACAGCAGCCGGGCTGCTGACGTCATTTATCAATATCTACACAGCAAAGGGCGGAGACTGGTCAGTTATGGCGCTTC
This sequence comes from Penicillium sp. S1316, assembly GCA_023627405.1. Lineage (NCBI taxonomy): Eukaryota > Fungi > Ascomycota > Eurotiomycetes > Eurotiales > Aspergillaceae > Penicillium > Penicillium sp. S1316. Next base: position 21,844 of record JAMAHF010000123.1, read on the forward strand.
TGACCGTAATTGTGAGCGGAGTTCTAGCAGCTTCATCTGCAGGGTTGCTAGTTTTCTACAAGTTCTGGAGGCTCAGGATCGTTGAGACAGACCACGACCGGGAGACCAGAGCGGGAATCTGCCAAGTATATCCCCCGAACTCCGAGAGGCGGCCCGACGGAGGGGCACTATAAGTTGTATTGTTCTGGTAGGAGGGGACTTGTTTATCGAGCCCATCTCGTCTTCAACACCCCCACGCTTTCTCAACCTATTCTATTCAAGTCGCGGGGCGGCCAACGTGGCCATTTCTCTCTTGTTTTAGGATTGCCTATTCGGGTGCTTACTTTTATGACCTATTGCTTATTACCTCATATTCGGTGAATACAGCTATGTATCTTCAATAACACTCCATCCCGTGCCTTTTTCTTAATTACTGTCCCGCCCTAATGGTCCAAACCAAAATTTATCTTGTCCGGCAATACTTCCACCTATTACCCACAACGAAGGACCTTTTCGCGTGGTTCAAACAGTTTGAGGTGTAGCTTATATTCTGGCGCTTATAATCCAGGCATGAAGATATAACGTCTGCTCCCGGACGAGGTATATGCCTCAGACCCTTCCAGAGTTACGAGGACGAGGAGCTTGCTGGCGCGGTAACTGGGGTGGTCTTTCGTGACGGCAAACTTCCAAGGTTAGTGGGGTATACCTACTGTTTTTACTCTAACAAAATACAGCTACAACCATCCAGTGCCAGGTACGGAGTAGTTCTGAGCTTGTGATAACATGTCATGACCAGCTCACAAGTCTGCTCATTTTGAAAAGCTGTCTACACCCGTAGCATACAGAACGCTGGAGAGATCGTCTAGGATGGTAGTGTTGTTGCAATAGAGGCGAGCTGCATATGCACGTCATGAGTGGGCCTCCCTGATTGCCGCTGATCGAGGGGTGGCTGGAATGTCGTGGAACCAGGGATTGCTTGAATTACACCGACAGGGGCATGGAAAAGTATTTGTCATTGTGGCAAGTTCCCCACTTTTGTGAGCGGCCAAATTGGCAGTAGCGGTATTTTAAACAGCAAAATCAACTATTTAAACTTTCTTAGTGCCAAGTATTTGGAATAATAAGGTTGACCATGATGATGACCAGCAGCAAAAGAATGGCCGACGATCCGATGCTATCAATGATAACAGTATTTTTCACGGTATTCTATAATCTGAGAAAATATTTTCTTTAGATAATCGAAGCATCGAAGCTGGCGGCTGATATACTCCCGCAAGATTCTTACACCTGCCGAATCAGCCCTCCTCCTATGCAACTACGAGGTAGGTATCCTCTGTAGCCAGCCAAATAAACAGTCCCAGCTCGGTTAGGTCACGGAAGTTTTGGGGAATGAACGTGGTGGAAAAGATATCTCGATGCTCAGCGGAACATTTGCTCCGAAAGTGAAATTAGCCGATCTCGTTGAGGCTGCGACAAGATGTGTCCCGCAAGTTATTGCTAAGGCCAAGGTGATTGGTCCATCTCGTTTTAATCGCAGGTCCACGTTTCTACCGCATCGGCTCATTTTTTCGTACCGTTTTTGCGCCGAGTAGTTAGGATGAATCGAGTCCATGATAGTTGTCTCATGATACCGTTAAGCATTAGCTGCCCCGCCTCAAGCCAGCCGGATTGGCTGAATACCGTCCCAGAGGTATCTTTGCTAACTTTAACTCCAGGTAAAATACCTGACTCTTGAGGTTGACAGCGTCTCTGATTATTCATGCGAAGGCGGTTGGGTATGCCGTTTCCAGCATGTGCTACGTTGGGAGAATTCTAATATGCGCTATTTATCCTCATGTTAGTATCCCGATGGTAGAAACTTAAGTCCAGTAACATTTCTGCAGACAAAGGTATGTACATCTGCTAGACCTATTGTTTGACACCTAATGAGCAGAGCATAGAAGATAGATGAGGCTGCTCGATTTACCGCCAGAAATTTTGCTTTGCATTACCGACCAGCTTAACCATGCGCGAGATATCAGCTCTCTAGCTCGTGCAACGCGTTGCACGTCTGGTATCTTTCAGGATGCATTGCTTAGATTCGCCGCTCAGGAGGTGGACTGTCCCGCTTTACATTATGCTGCCAAAGAAAACAAGCGCAGTATAGCAGAGGCTCTGCTTCGATATGGTGCTAGTATAAATGCACCGTTGAAAACACAGACACCTCTCATGATCGCGGCTACATATGGCGCTGAGTCTGTCTTGGACCTCTTGCTGACCCACGACGATCTCAATATTAATGCAAAGAATCTGAACGGGGAGACTGCACTGTGGGGTGCAGCATATGCAGGCCGCAGGACAGCCGTTATCAAGCTATTACGGTGCAAAGACATCAGCGTTGACGTGGCCGATACATGGTATGAGTGGACACCTTTGGCTGCTGCCATAGCAAAAGGTCACCTTGAGATCGCACGTGACCTACTGGCGACTGGACGGGTCGATTTGAATGCCCGGGACAGGAATCATCAGACTCCGGTGTATCACGCTATCAAATCAGGTGACAACGAGGTGGTATCCCTACTTCTCTTCAACCGGGAGGTCGATATCGGCGTTCGGGACCACTTCCACCGAACGCCCTTTTGGTATGCAGCGAGATGTGGCAATATACTCGCCGCACATTTGCTCCTCACACGGGGCGCCAACCCGAATACACCAGACATAGACCGGATTACCCCGTTGAATGTGACCATTCTCAGGGAACATGTGCCAATGCTAAGGCTCCTGCTGGGAAGCCAAGAAGTGGACGTCTCCCCTCGGTTGGACCCCGGAGTACTGGGCGTGTTCTGTGAAGCCCAGCCACCGGTTTGTCTTGCCGCCTACGTGGGAAACAGGCAGGTACTGAGGCTGTTGCTGTACCGAGGGGCGGACGTGAATACCTGCGATAGTCTTGGTTCTCCCCTGTTACACCTGGCTGTGCGACGAGTTGACCCGGCGATGGTCAAGCTGTTGTTGAGACATAGATTCCTCGACGTGAACCAAATGTCACAGGACAAATCTAGTTTTACAGCCTTGCACGAAGCTGCCAGTCATGGGCACCTCTCAATGGTCAATTTGCTGCTCGCCAGGGATGATATCGATGTCAATGCCAGGGATAGTCTTAGAAGGACGCCTCTTTGGTGGGCAACCAGGAATAACCGTCCCTTTGTTGCAAAAAGGCTCTTAGCAGAAGGAACATTGGACATCAACGCAGCCAGTGTCGGCGGGTCAACCCCACTCCATCAGGCCGTTAATCGAGGAAATCGGCTAATGGTGTTCTCCCTCCTCGCAGAGGACAAACTGAACCCAAATATCCCTACGAATGATGGGCTAACTCCGCTTGGTTGTGCATCACGGAATGGCGATAGGAAAATGGTGGAGCTTCTCCTTACAAGGGATGATATACAAGTCAAATTTGGTGGTCCGAAATCTCAATCTCCCCTCGCTTTGGCGGTGGCCGGTGGACACTATAGTGTAATGTTTCGATTGCTCTGCTTCGCCCATAAGGCCAAATATAATGATAATCTAAGATAATCAGAGATCAAGAGTAGCATCATGCTCCTTAGCGTTCATGTTCCCAGGGAATTGCCCAGTTGGTGGGGATTAGGTACTACAGTATCCAATTTAATATATGTCTACTCAACTTGGGTCGTTTATACTTGATTTCTTAAATACCCAGATTGATTTGCGATCGATTTAGTGTCTATAAACCTCGAATTGGCAGATGTGAAGCAACAAGGATCTTTAGTCGATTAACAACAAATCTACTCTCATGCTAATAGAAGCCTCACGGTTAGGGTTCCCTCTCCGCTCAGATGTGTGCTATTTCTGACATCATCAACCCGCTTCCCGTAACTTAGAAGTTCCCAGATGCGAGTCTTTCGTTATTTCTTCTTTTCCTTCTCTTAGGATTCCCATTCTCAAAAAAAAAAAAAAGCCGATTAGAGGTCGATGCTGAGGCCCTGGCATATCTTGTGAGGATTCTAGCCCTCCAGAATGAAGGGCTGGAGTGCTGGCTAGCTCTGGGAAAATTCCGAGAAATCACGCCTCTCTACGGGGGTACCGTGCTGAGCGTATTTGGATACCTAGCCGAGACTCTCAATTAGAGTTTAGCGATCTTGCTTGGCTTCCTCGAGATCGACCTACCTCCCTCCCAAAATTACCACCACTGGCGTGATTGTGGACGCCAAGGCGCGCGGTATTTATTATTTATCTCTTTCCGAGAGCGTCACGGAATTACTGTCAAACCTAACATGAGCAATCTGGGAGGAGACTGATGAACGCTTCCATACCTAAGGAATTCAATCCTAGGCGATCTCTCCTACTAGAATAGCTAGAGCAAGTCTTCTGTAGCCTTTTGGACCTGGAAAGAAACGAATGGCCCATTATTACCGCCACCGGCGTTCTCGGACCTTTTTCCCTCTCCGAACAAAGTTACAGCCAACTGATGGGAGAAAGAGTTGGGGATTTGAAAAATAACGATAATAAAAAGATAAAAAGATAAAGATAAAAAGATAAAAAATAAAAATAAAAATAAAAATAAAAATAAAAGTAAATAAAACCAAAACGTTAGAGGAATATTACCAAATATACAGAGACTAGGGGTGTCAAACTTGTAAATGACAGGCATAAAAAGTATTTGTCATTGTCCCCACTCCTAGAGACCAAAAAGCGAGTAATTTGGCAGTAGCGGTATTTTAAACAGGGAGATCCGCTATGGAATTATGAAGTCGTTGGCGCAACCCATGATTATTACTACGCGTTGTAAATTATGGGCAACCAGCGACCGATTTGGTTCCAACCAATCTCCTTTTTTTTTTCTTACTTACTTCTTCCTTATTTCTTTGATTTTTTGCCCTTGGATCTACCTAATCCCTATTAGTCTGGGTATCCTTGTAAATTACGCGGTACCGTGCTGTGCCAGCGGGGTGGAGCCGATTCTCCTGGAACAGGCCTTTAGATTGAGTAATCCTGCTTGGCTGTATCAAGCCAGATCGAGGCTCATTTCACGTTTTTATTAGCTCCTCTCACAAAAATATCACTAGCCTCATAGTCAGTGCCAACACACGTAAGTTATAGCGTTCAGGTTCAGGGAAAGATCCTTCGCCTAATCACGTGGCTGGGGCTCAAAACAATCTAGACCAAAAATAGGCTAAGTCTGGATTCAATGTATGTGGATGCGCCAGAGGAGGTATGGGACGGAGTCCCATAGATTGGCGTGTCCAAGCCAGTTCTGCCGAGAAAAATTGATTTTGCTCATTATTACGGCTAGCAGCGCTCTTGACCTTTTTTAATATCCGTCCTTTTTTCTCTATCGACTGACTTGAAACAGAAGCAAAGCAGTATGATAATAATTTAACCCTGGTCTATTAGTGACGACTCTAACATAGCTAGTAGGGGATTACGGAAATTTTTGAAAATTTGCAACCATTCCAAGAGAGTGGTTATGTATTTCACCTCAAGGTGTCAGGAAAGACCACCAGTCTCGACCCTCACGCCAAGGCTGGAACTCAAGTTCAAACAGCTCAATATTGTCCCTGATGCTTTCCCTCACAAGCTTCTGCATTTCCCTGCGGATGCGGCGTTGAGCGGAAACTGGATTTGAGGTTAGAGCCGCACACTAAAAGTAAAAGAAAATTACCTGTGACAAGAAGCTTTCCTTTCTGGTCTGCCTTCTCTGCTAGGAACACCTGCTCCCAGCTCACCTCATCATCGATAATCGTGATTAGTTTGTGCTCGCCAAACGTATGAGATTGCTGAACAGAGTTGTCTCCCGGTGGATTGTAGATTGTAACCTCCAACATCTGCGTTCCCGGTTAGTGATCGCCCGTTCTTTGATCCACGCCTGCGTTAGCTATAACTCACGTAACCCTTATCTTGCTGGACTAGCTGCTGTAACCAATCCCGGGCACTTTCCCAATCCCCCGCTCGATCCAATCGCCAGACCAAGGATATCCTTTGTGTGCGTACCTCCGCCTGGTTGCGTCTCTGTAGCAGCTCCTTGATGTAGGGTAGTTGAGCAGCAATCCCAATGCCACTCGTCACCATCAAAATATGACCGTAATCGCTCACATCTCGGGCGAACCCGCACTCCTGGACGAGAGACGGCCCAAATGGTCCATCTATCCAAGCCCAGTAGTCTTGGTCAGGGTTGATGCATTCACGAAGTTTGCGAGTAAAGCCCGTTCGGGATCGAAACATGAGAGCAATAAAGAAAGCATGCCCATGCTCGTCTTCCTCCCACCAGGTAATGGTAAACGGGTGTGTCTGGAAAAAATAGAACACACCCAGGGAGGGAACTCCAAGACTGATCCGCTCTCCAGCACGTACGATCCAGGGTCGTGGGAGACTAAGTCGGACATGAACAATATCCTCCGCATGGAGCCTGACGGACATACGGACTGATTTCCGCCCAAACACAAAGTTGCGGTACATGATGCGGATCATCTGGAGTATGCTGATGAATGAAAAGGCGGAAACACACGAGATAAGCCACCACTGTGACGGAGTCGATGTCGGCTGGATATGTTTCCAGATCGCAATAAGCCCAGTAATAGCGCAGGCAAGATGTTGTACAAGAAACGCCTCATAGATCCGCCGCTTGATCATGGGTAGAAATAGCAGGGATAACAGCATGCAGCCGCCCTAAGATGATCAGCAATCTAGACGCTACTCAAGCTGGTGGGCGCCTTCTCAGGCGAAAACCTACCAAAAGGCCATTAAGGTGAGTTGGATTGGAGACATCGAATCTGATGCTTCGGCTGATAATCACCACGTGTATTGCCGCTTGAACAACTGACATCAGTCCGACCATTCGATGGATAAATCCATATGTCTCCAGAGAAACTCCCAGAAGACGAGCAGGGAATTCTCGACCTCCCGAAAAAAAGAGTGGAATCAGCAACACTAGGCAGATGTGAGCGGCACGCTGCGAGGCCTGCAAAAGATTCCCAACGTGAACAATATTACAAACACCTGTGCCCGCAACGAATAAAATTAAAAGGATGATCCGCAAAGGAGAGAGACTGTCAATCCCTAGAAATCTCGTCGGCACACTAGGGAAAACAAGGTAGCCCAAGAGGATATGGCGGACGCTCCGATGACCAAAGCAAGATATGGGGATTGTGCTCCACGAGGAAATGGCACGGGTCAAGCGATGGAGAATTAAGACCACCACGACGGCCACCAGAGCTAGAAGATAGATGTATTCCACGAATTCCATGGTGAGTGAAGAAAATTGCAAGGGTAAAACATGCTCTCAGGTTCGGGCACCGGAGGGAGGATCGGTATTTATAGTATTGTCTTCGGAATCGCTAATAAAATCATTATTACAATACAAGAAACCATGTACCCCTTCCCCATCAGCTTCAATATCCGCCAAAGTCCGCGTCACAGCCATCCTCACCTCCGCCGGCCGAGCCAATGTCGTTCTTGCCGGTATCTGGATGGACCTGCGGTCCCCGAATGGGCCAGGAGTCGGTCAGATGTATCAGATAAAGGGAAAATTGGATAAGGACTTTGCGCTCCTCCTCTGTCAACCGGGAACGGACTAGATGATGCAAACTGAGGCGCTCAATGCCCGGGTAGAATTCTTCCTGCATTTTGTTAGGCTAGCAATCTCAGTATATATTCCGCCGCGTCAGCTTGGAACTCACCAACTGGGCGTCTGGTGGCGGCCAGGAGCTTTGCTCAACGGACTTAAATGTGCGGACCCCATTGCTGTGTTCCACGAGGACGTATACCTTGCACCCGTGGAAAATAGACAAGTTGAAGGCCTGATTTATGAGCTGCTCCATTCTGTCTGCCAAGGTAGCTGCGTGATGACCACTGCGGCCAGCCATTCTCAGCCTGTTCAATGTCCAGACGCCAGGACGTCCCCGGCAACTCTCTGGAGATTTTCTTCTTTAAATATAAATGATGATGGGGGATCAAAAGGGTCGCTAAGACGGAGTTGAACCTCCGATCTCCTTGCCGGTGACATCAAACCGATGACAGATTCTCTCAACTGACGTGGAGACAGAGTTCTTCACACCCTCATGCTTAGCCAGTCCAAAAAGGTTGGATGATTTGAAATGTATCTATGCATTGTAAATCACAAAATGTGATAGCAAAGTGCTAATCTACACGTTGGTAGGAGCCAACTTAGTACGGCGGGTCAAAGGCTCTTTTAGGTCCGGACCTCCCCGACAACGCAAACTCGCTTGCTTGCCAATTCGTCTGTGGATCCGGACGTGCGCTTCCGCCGTCTCCCCGCCAGATGAACCATGGTACCATCGCAGCTAGCGCAAGGTACGACGGCGGGACGTCCATGGTCTGGCCGTCCGAAAGGTGCCTCTAATTTCTGCGCAGCTGCCACCGACGACATATCCGTGGGAAACCCGCTGATCCTCCATTTTCTTTCCCGGCTAACTCGTAGATAAATGTTGGTTGGCTGATCACAGCTTTTAAGTAACATTGATATTGGTTTCGAGTAGCGCCCACAGGCCGCGCAGATATCGTCTAGCCCTGCAAAACTGGCGAGATGTTCTTTGTCGGTCACAAACTCCATCCGCTCCGGATGCTTGGCCAGGAGGGAATCAATGATTTTTCGAACGGGGCCCTTACACCGAACCGTTCCATGGCACCAGACATATTCCCCGCCAGTGACTTTCTCCGGCACGGACCGGAGGGTGAAGTAGAAGCGGCCTACCAGCAGTGCGCTCGCCACATTGCGCGTCATTTGACCGCTTCCTGGTTGGCCTATCACCAAGTTCCGATACTCGTCCATCAGGTTAGTATCATCGATCGTACACGGAATGTTTTTCAGTGGGACATCAAGCCGCAAGTAGTCCTGCCGGAGGGTTTCGTCCAGTTCGTTCTTCATTCTCAACCATTTAGGAGTGGCATCCATCTGTGACATGAAAGCTTCATAGCTTCGAGGAAGGAACCCGTCACGGAAAACATGACGGAACGGGGGTGATCGATTTGGTGGCGCGTCCATTCGCCCAGTGCCCAAAGAGATCAACCTTGTAATGCCTGGTTTTGATGGCCAGATGCGACGGCAGACTCTTCGCGCAATATCCGCGGCAAAATTGTCCTTCAGTCCTCCATCTTGGAATGAACCACTTGGTCCGAGGTTCGCGGTTGAAAAGTAGCTGAGAGCTGTCAGCATTCTTTCTGGATATTCCCTAAACGCCGTGCCAAGAGCTGCCCCCTGCCGCAGATTGACTGCGCCGCAGCTGTTTAAGCTCCCCCCTCACTTTTGCGATCACCCCTAAAGTAGGCTAGGACCACTCACAACGGTGCTGCAGCTGTGGCACGTGCTCTGTGAGAGGTTACTGATGCGAATCAACTTTTCAAAGCAAGTCTGAAGAAACATACACCTCCCAAATCAATGGCTCATCGTCTGCTTTCTCAGCACGAAATAGTTGGTATTCTAATCGCGAAGATGATTAGCGCATACCTTTCACCTCAGAGGGGGGAGCAGGAGAAGGGTAACGATAGGGGGACTCGACCATGATTCTGTTCGGTAAACCAGTCAACCGCGTTGAAATTGCCGAACACGAAAGACCTTGTCTCTTTCGCAATATTCGTCGCGATCACACCAAATTTAGATCTGGATTTGGAATGAGAGCTGACCCCAACCACGCCAAAAATCCGCCGCTCCTCGCGGAAGGCCTCCCGTAAACTAGCGTCAAAGATACGAGTGTCATAACATCCATCCTGACAGAACCACGAAAGCCACTGGGAGATCGCTCCAAGCAGGGAATACTGTCCGAAGAGGAGCCGGAGGGCCCGAGAGAGTGAGGATTGGATTCGTTCCTCAAAAATCCGGTGCGCGAGGCGATTGAACATCTGGGAACAGGTGGAGACATCCCACTCCATTCCACCGAGCCCAAGGGCGATCAACCCGCCTAAGTGTGATCAGTTTAGCATCCATAGATTCACGCAGACGTTGAGAAGACGCACCGGAACTAGGGCCGACGGAGAGGTCAACAAGATCACATAATTTACAATCTCGGCCCAAGCTCTCCTGGATGAGGATCAGATATTCCAGGGGGATAACCCCCCGTACTCCGCCTCCATCAATCGCCAAAATCGTCGGATTCATAGTGGGGGGCAACACGTCGACCACTAGCTTGTCTCGTGATAAGCACAAGAGGCACATCGACAAGGTAAACTGATATTCCACATCGGAGGCCGGGCTACCAAAAACTTGCGCGCAATGGTCGCAGATAGAGTGGTTACACCGCTGGCAATGCTGAGCGCACCGAACAAGGCAATAGAGACAGATGGTATGTGACTGGATTTTCCCCAGCTCATGGCTCAGGGACAGGAGTGTTTCTCTCTGCAACTCCACGGACGTCTCTGTCGAAGTGGAGACCTGATGGAACCCTCTCACAAATTCTCGCTCAACCAGGTCCACAAGTTCACCTCCTCGCTGACCCAGCGCTGAATTTGCTCGTTGACCTCCTCTCACGACGGCGGACCAGTAAAGGGTTCGGAATACGATCCTCGGCTCCAACACTGGAAAAAAGTCAGCTCAAAGGACAGCCCACAACACTCGCCTTATATTCCAAGCCTTCCGTTCGATCACATGTGTCAGGCTCTTAGGTGGAGGCGCCACCTACTCATCATTCCTGGAACATAATGGTCCATGAGCAAGGCTGATGCGATTGATCTGCCCAGTGTATTCAGGGAGCACCCTTCCCGAAGGCCAACCTCCAAAAAGTGCGCGAGGTGATGAGGAAGTCCGGCCGACACAGGAAAGTCCGTCCGTGTGGCCCGAACCAGATCAAACTGAGTTTCCACACCGAAGCCCCCCAGGGCTGACTGGAACAAAGCGTCCAGTTGTCGGGCGCTAAAATGATGCCAGTGTGCACGGCGAACCGCCTGTATTGCGATCTGCTGGTCGCGGATGCAGGTCCGCAATCTCTCGTGCTGGATCGTTTCGGGCAGTTTTCGGTCGAGATGGATCACGTTGAGCGAGGAGAATGACTCTTCAAGCCGAGGTCGGTCGATTTTTCGCACTGCCTTGTAAAACCGCGCGATGTCGTATTCTAGCGATTCTGGTTCCATGGAACCACCGTCCTCTAGCACCACGATGACCTTGGGCCGAACCGCATGTGGAAGGCAACAGGTCGATTCTGTACCAGCGCAGCCCACCAAGGACTGCGCGAGGGAATCAAGGTCCGGAAAGTCAATCGCAAAGATACAGATGAGATTAGCGAAGGGAAAAATAAGACGAGAGTAAACCTGTTGCAGGAGAGATGTTGTGGAAAGGGGGCGGCAGGAAATCAGCTTATCACCGGGAAGCATCTGTGCCGGCTTCCACGAAGTGGATCCTCCCAGATCACCATCGGCAAGCAGCAATGGTTCATTGGTCTCGGCGGAGACCGTCTCACATCGCAATCTGACATGAGCCCCAGAGTTCGTTCTCCGTATATTATTATGCGGGAAAAGAATTTGGAGGACGTGGTCCTTTCGCCTACCCCCGAGGAACACGGAGAGGATTGGATATTGCTGATCCGGCTGCGGAAGCTCTGAGATGATCTGGCCCAATCGTCCATGGTCCCGCACCAGTGCACCATTCTGGCCAGTGTTGACTTCAAGCCAAGCATTGTCGCTCTTGTGATACATTTTGCTCTGACGTACCTATTCTTATTTCTCTCGAAATCAGTGAGGCCGGCCTTTTTATCCTTGTTTCGTAACGACCAGTCCTGGGCGCTTACAGCCTCAATTCCCACTACAGTTTCACAGTAGCGATTCTGTAACCGCCGCTGATCGACCGTGCTTGGCGTCTTTGGACCTGGGGGCGAGACCACCATTCCATGAATGACCTGGAAATTTCCCGAGTACTGTACGTACCGCATTGACAAATACCCAGAATGGGCGGCATACCGCCTGCCGCTAGACGGATGGGCAAACTACTAAAGCGACTGTCTTAGTTCAATCCAAATATGGCAGTTTTGCCTCAAATAGCACTAGATCACTGTACGCAAGGCGGGTTCAGGGGAGTCCAACATGAACCCCAGCAAGCACGGAAGGCTCTAAGATCTATCTAATACATCTGATAGGAAGCTTGATGCAGGCGGATATGGACTATAAAGGACGGGTCATGACATGAATTTCTCGATATCAGAATAACTCCGTCAATTATGTTCAGCTGGTCCTCCCAGTTTCCCGAGTACTACCCGCTGCCGGGTCCAGGTGGTGACTCCGCGACCTATTCTCAGTTTTTTCCCAATGACCCCTCGCCTGCGGAGCCAAGCATGGACCTGAACCATGATGGCTTGCTCTCCAATGGATCCCAGAGGATGCCCCAAATTGGGATTCCTATCCAGGATAGAGGCGACGAACTCCAACGAGATCTCGGGCAGAGCAAACAGGCCATCGAATCCTCGTAAGCCCGCTCACCCTAGAGGTTGAAAAGTTATTTCTAACTCGATAGGCCTTCTGATCATGACTCAGAGCTGGAGGAAGACGCCGAGTAAGGTCTCCCCTGCTCCCTGTCGCTGGATGCTGACTGACAATAATTCAGCAAGGTTTTTGTCAAGATGCTCAGAGAGACCAGACGAAGTACAGCGAAGGCAGGTCAGACTGCAGAGAAATTGAGTGATGTCATTAAACAGCTCAATGACCTCCACAAAGAGGTGGTGCGGCTAGGGGACAAAGTATCTCAATTAGAGGAACGGTGCAACGAGGACCATCGATGCGTTGATAACATGATCTCGAGCCTCAAGAATTACCAAGGTGTATATCGCTACCTGGTCCAACGTTTGTCCATGCCTATAGGATTTGATGAGAGGCCAGGGGATCCTGTGACCAACAGCGATATCGAAGATTGTTGCGTGGAGTAAATTTGTCCATCTAGATCCGCCTCATGAACGTTGTCGCTCAAAGATTCCTACTTAAATTTTTTTTTTTGGCTATTAAATATATGATAAATATAATATATATTTGACGAGTGGCTCTGCACGTTGCTGTATCTCTACGGGTCATTTGAAATCAGTTTCTTCCGCTCCAACGGCTGGATTTCCGCTAATTTATGTGTATGTTTGGAAAGGGTGATATGCTGCAGAGCCGCTGTACTATGTTGAGTTGAGCGTCCCATGTGTCTGATTTAGAGCTGCACTATTCATAAAGGCTGTTTTCGGAGACTCATTTGGAAGAATTGGCGACTTACCCCGTTCCACAGGTGTCTTCGGCACCTACTGCGTTTTTGCGGCATTTCTGTGGTACTTGAATTTGACCAATTGAAATCTCGGTCGAGAGAGCAAATTGACTTCTAGCGCAGTATTTTAAGTCAGGTCCCGTAAGCAGAGAGGTTCGGAAAAATATATTATCGATATTTCCGTAAGCCTGTATCGTGTCCGGCGTTAGCGTTAACTAATTCTGTGAGTGGCAAGGGTTTGAAATTAATCGCCCTGTCTTGGTGTTTGTGCCCACCCATGAGCATGACGGTATCGGCCACTCACAGCGGGCCGGGGGGTTTATTATTATTTTTCTTAATTACTACTTTTTAATTATTACTTTTTAATTATTACTTTTTAATTATTATTTTTAATTATTTTATTTTATTTTAATTACGCTTTCCCTTCTGTCCGCTGACCCCGTAAATTACTTCTTGGGTGGCTGGTAGTTATCAGTAATTGAGCAACTGGGAGTGGGGTATGATCCGTAGCTCAGTGGCCTCGTCAATGAGGCCATCTCGAAGCTTATTGTTGAGAGCTTTATGAGGGAAAGTGATTGATTCCCTAGAGGTTATTAATTCCAAACGACCGGCCCATCAAGGAAGACTGACAATTACCTTATCCTCCCAATCTACACGTGGGTTTGAAATTTGCCTATCAATTTGGGATAAGAAGGGAAAGTTGCCCTTGCAACAAATGGGCAAGATCTTTGTTATTCCGAAATAATGACATCGACAGCGGCAGAGGGATTTTTAGGTTGGGAAGTCCAGCCTCATTTGGTATGTCATATACGGCTGTCACAAGTTTCAATCGGTCATCTCTGACTTATCTCCAAGCTGCCAGGAAACCCAGCTCAGCAAGACCCCTGGCAAAGGAACGCGGCCAACTTAATAAAGGAACTTTCAGATCAAGACCAAGCAACTCGTCAGTATCAGACACATTTGGAGTCTCGCTTCCGAGAGGAGCGAGCCTGCCTCCAGCACGAGCGCCAACATTCCAGTCAGCTCCAGCAGAAGCTGGTCGACTTACAGTCGACACATAATCGAGTGGAATCAGAGTTGTACCAAGCCACGAACGACATCAAATGGTTGCGTCAAGAGTTGGACTTGCAAGCAAGGAAATCTCAAGACGCAGAGTCTCGGGTGATGGCTCTCTCGTCAATCAACGAATCGTTGCTGAAAAAGATGCTGGGTGTGGGTTCCGCAGAGCCGGGTGGCCAATCCACGTCCGTTGATGCCCTTCAAATACACTTGGACGTTCAGAAACATGAAGAATGGATTAAGGAACTCCGTTTATCCAACCGACACCATGAGGAATCAATTAGATCCTTACAAGCTGCCTTACACGCAGCGATACTCACCGCGTCTTATTCCGGGTCATCAGGCAGCAGTGACTGTACAACTATAGTCGGGTCTGGGAGCGGTATGGGGGATGAATTTTCCTCCGAGCTACGGACAAATATTGGCATGGATTTGATACAAAATGACCCAGGGAGTTCAGCAAAAGAAGGGTCTTGGTTTGAGACGTGACTGAGTGGGCTGATTTGACAGAAGCAAGAGTCATTGAGTATGTCTAAGATAAAAGAATATCATTTATAACAATGGCAACCCTTAGGGATAGAAAAGGATACATGCTTCCCAGGAATACATAAGGCACTATTCATGATCAAGAGAATCAGTATTGTGCTTCTGCCCACGATTCTAGCAACATCTTAACCTCTATCCAAATATTAGTGGAAGAATCTCTATCAGGCAAGTGAACTTACCTCATTTTCCCCCCAACATCCCAGGAGGTAACGAACATGGGAATATTATCAGGGAATTGATCATAGCACTGGATAGTAATTTCCACTTGGACCTGTCCCTTTTGCTTGCGGGGGAAGAGCTTCGAACAAATTTTTTGGCACACACCACGAGTGCTTGGTCGCCGGGAAATAGCAGGAATCTTCTTGGAGAAGGCCATTCTGGTTTCAATGCCGATCCTGCTGGTGCTACCGTGTATGCAAAGGTCTCACTCCTGTAGTACGATACTCGGATGGTTGAATCTTTTTACTACCGAGTGGTCATGTTTAATTTCGCGCATTTTCTTCGAGCTAGGAATGTCACAGGAACAGCGATCTCCGAATAATACCACGCGGAGTTCCTCGCTCGCATCCGAGGTAAGACCCACTGACCACCTATAGCCTCTCACTCTTGGAGATCGAAGAGTGTATTTTTTCGGACGAGGGCCAAAATTTTTCTCACCCACTTCCTTTGAGTTCCGCAAAATAACAGGTCTTTTCGCGGCGCTAACTTGACTGCTTCGATAGGTTTGGTCATAGTTTATGCGGGGACTCCGGTGCTAGTATGATGAGTTGATTGGCTGACCAACATATTCACGTAATAAATTTTAAGGAGGGTCAGAGTCCTGGTTGGCTTCCTTGCGCTAAGTAGCGTCTGTATTTGTCACATGGCGTTGCAAGTCATGGTCGGCTGCGGTTGCAATAAAGACGAGGTGCATATGCAAATCATAAAGAGAACTCTGGACCTCAAAAATCCACCCACTTGACAGGTGTGGGTCCTTTGTTGATCCTGGACTAGCCGTTAACAGAAAATTAAAAAATATCTTCGCGTCGCCTCGTATTTTTGGCTGGCAATACTTCGTGCCGACAATTCGTATGACTCCTCTGACTGTTTTGTGCTCTCTTAATTTTTTTTTAGGGAGGGGGACGTACGGGGGAGGAGCCCGAAACCCAAACAAGAATAGAAAGAGCATTCCGCAAAGCTTCTCCCAGCACTCCTAGAGGAAATAAAGTCACTTCTGCAATATCAGCGTCTGCCATATTGCGACGTGGGCACCTTCCAACACCGAAGTATCACGTGATCCTCTCAGCCCTAGTTCTTCATCAACACTGGCCAGCAACAACAAACGTCTTGTTGCTTCAAATCCTGCGAACGCATTAAGAATCTGGTGACCATCACACGTTCGATGAGAATGGATATACATTCGCTTCTGAACGTAGTCCGTGATACTGAGCCAGCTGAACAATCCACACGCATGAATCAGACACCATCAATCGCCGCGTCCTATCACCTTAATAGGGTTTCCAGGGTACTTGCAGAGCCAACCGTGATGACAGGAGACACTCCATCCTCCAAGGCATGGATAGATCCAAAACTGAAGGAGCGAATATCATTCTGGAGTTCAATATATGCGAGACGTAACCCTATTTGTGACGCGATCACATATGGGCCTTTGGGAGCGTATCAAGCGCGCAACTTGCTTCAGTCGAGCTTTCACAGTGGCACAGGTCTATTCCTACTGGAATCAGAGCTGGACACTATTATGCGGGTTGGTGATAGTTTGGTTCTACGAGACCTGCACCGTCGGGCGGGATTCGTTCTCCAGCGATCTTGGGGCAGCTCTCCCGGCCAGCATATCTTAGGTTTTCCGAGCCTCGAGTTCGAAACCTGGCGAGATGCCTGCGCTACGTTTTTCTTCTATCTGCAATCGCTCCGAGATGAAAGCTCACTACTAGCTCAGTTTCGCCGCCGGATAATGCAAGTATGGCTTTGGCTGTTCTTCGATGTCCTTTGTGAGCAATCGATGCAGGCCAATGATCCGAAAGGTACTGTTGCGGATGGCAGTAGAGATGTCTTGGAAGATATTCAGCATCAAATTCTGGCCTTGACATATCCCGGATATACGTGTGCTCCATGGGGCAAGATTTGCAAAAAAGATCTTCACGATCACCTTCGGCGTGGATTCAGATGGTGGAAGCTAGCATGCAGTGTCGGTGATGGAGCTCTCCTTATTGCGAGCGATGGAGTATCCCGGGTTGTGTACGTGTTCTACAACGCTGAGCGGATGAGTGCTTACTCCGATCCAGGAACTCTTCGTCATATTCCGAATCCTTCCTCGATGCGGTGATTAACTATATCCGAAATGCATACCCGAAAACACTTGACCTCTTTCGTCTTTGTTCCCCGATTGTGAAACGGCTTATGCAAGGAAGTAGACCACATCCAGGAGATACGATGAAGGTAGAGCGGTGTATTGGGCTTATGGCAGGTGGGGACTATCTCGAGAGATCGTATTGCTTACCATGGAGTTGGAGCAACCCGGGCCCAGTCGCAATGGCTAGTTCTGCCACCTTTGTCATGGACTGTGAGTATAAAGGGATTATCTTGATTGCACATATGCTTGATTGAAGGAGCATGTATGGCACCAATACTGTAACGACGGACATTGATTCAGTCCTCACAAGTTATAATATGCTTTCCTACCATACAGGTCACTATTTTGGACCGTTAATTACTCTGATATTAAACGGTGAAATCCGTATATCCTATAGCATAAAAAATGTCTCACAAAACCAAGTTTTAATGAACGGTTACTAATGTGCCATGCCCACGACGGAACGTAAGGCTCAACAATGTAAGATATGGGCAAGATTGTTTAGCTCAGACTTGACCGGTAATGTTATTGTCACAATACAACAAGGCGACTAAAGAAGCTCAATTTTACCATTACATTGGTAGATGTAATGATCGGAGGAAGCCTAGAATAGAGCCGAAATTTCTTTTCCAACCTTATGAGAAATATGAGAAACGTTGTGTCGGCCTGAAACTTATTTAAGTTTCCGAGCAATTCCAGGAACGTCGAGTTCACAATATTCTCCAGTTATGGATCAATACTCTCCTACCTCACTCTACTCTATCGCGGAGGAAGTCACTCCTCAGGACCACCAGATTCTCTGCCATGGTGGTACTACATCTACGCTCGAGCGCCTCCCGTCCCGCCTCCGACAATCAAAACTACCAAGCAAGAACTTGAAGAAGCGAATTGAAGACCTTGCTTACGAAGTGAGCTATCTAAAGGCAGAGGTCTCATGGCATTCGGAATCGAAGGAGGCCTTGCTTCATTTTCAAGAGCAAATGTACCAGCTTTTCCATCAAATGGAGGACGCCCTTGTTCGGGTAAATGCGAGGATGCAGGAGGCCGAGCAACGCTATTTGGCGTTGTGGGGCCTCACTGCCAACGCAAATAGCGGAGAGAGCGTTATTTGACTAATGGCATGTTTGTCATATCAATGCTTGCAAGAAATGCTACTTTTCAATAGTGCAAAATACTTGCTTTATCGGGCTCGCAAGCAATGAGATGTAAATATCAAGGCATTCATTAAGATATTTCAAGACTTCCGCTTACAGCAATTAACTAGACCTGCTCCACTACATAATAAGGGTAAACTAGTTTCTAGGCCGTCTCATCTGTGGCAGGTCAAAAGCCCCAGCATTTTGATTATCGTTCCAACAAGGCAAATGGATAGGCTTGTCTGTAATAAATAAGGACCTAGTATTGTTAGTTCTAATATTTTAATACAGAGATACATTTGTCACGCACTCTATTACAGTATTTTTATTGCGTAACCTTTTCTATCTAATTTATTTAGCTACTCCAAACTTTACAAGTGCACGGGTATCTCTATACCTTGCTTTCTCGCATCCAAAGCCAGCCTATAATTCCTAGAATGCGCTGTAAGAAAGCTCTTGAAAGGAAAGCTGCACAGTTATCGACGTCTGAATATTACGGAGTCAAAACCAATAGCCTACTGTTCTCTGACCCGGACCCCCATACCAGGATGGGTCCGACTAGGAATCATGCCCCATCCCTTCGATGTAATTAATTAATCAAAGAATCTTGTTATCTGTATGTATTTTATCTCAAGGGCAATTTTAGACTGGACCTGCAGTGAAGGCTAGACCTACATACTGAGTATAATATCCAGCCTTAGCCTACTATACCAAACCAATGCCCTTCGGTTTCATAACGTGCCTCAAAGATGCTTTTCATGTTCAGGATTCTTCTGATATTCCTGGTTACCCAGTATATATCGGGTATGACTCATCTGGATGGAATCAACGGGATGACGATCTGGACAGAGCGAGACTGCCAGGGGGTCCCCGCCTCCACGCTTTTTAATGATACGACTATCGCGCAGAACATATCAAACGCATGTTTATCTCAGAGTTTCAGGCTCGCTCGCCCCCTTCAGGGCAAGGAACAGCTCGATATTTCCATCACGCTGCAGCCTGATCAGTGGCGTTCATCCTTGGTGAACAATCAGTCCTGCACGTCCTTTATTCAAAGCTACTTCCCAATAAATGGAAGCGACGGCTGCTATAATACACCGCCGTTTACTTGTCATCGATTTTGGATAAACAATGGTCTTCCCCGAGAATTAAGTGGTCCAATAGTCTCTTCAGTGACATCATTACCCTTGACATGGTTATCAGTCACTCCATCTTCCTGCTATACGCACAGCTCGATGTCGACTCACAACACAAGCACCCATCTCACTACGTCTTCAACAAGGTGGCCCAACAATACACCTTCGCAGACAACCAGTCCAAATCAGATGCACAGCTTAATGCCGACTCACAACACAAGCACCCATCTCACTACGTCTTCAACAAGGTGGCCCAACAACACACCTTCGCAGACAACCGATCCAAATCAGACACACACAGTCCAAGTTAAAGCAGGACCATCTGCTGTGTTTAACCCAGATCGTCTTCGAAACATTCCGAATGGCCATACAATAAGGTTCCAGTCCAACGAATCATTTCAATTAGTCCGTGAAAGACTTGACGTTCCATGCCAGACGCCATGGGAATTTGATGTCGGCACCGATTTATTCTATAAAATTAACGATACTGGCCCAGTCTGGTTCTACGCTTGCCTTCCTCGCCATGTATTATGCATCTGTAACAACGGCACGCACTTTGCTCTGAACCCTGGTAGTCTGTTAGAATCCTTTCAGGCGAATATTGAGCGCCCAGGTGCGGCCCATACCCATTCTGGACCGCTTCGCTGGGTCATTGAAACCGTAACGACGACAGTTACAGTCTGGCCCCTCGCTTTCTAATATGAATGGCTGGATAGGATGTTAGTCTACAAAGGATGGGGATCCACTCGCTGTTATTGCTGGTTACAGACTGATGTCTACAGCCCACTTGATCTTATCTGTTATATACTCATTTTCTGCTGTACATACAGGGGAATACTTACTATGTTAGTGATCAGTGCTTTGACTTACCTGGGAAATACCTCTATGCAAGGAACTTGCATTTAAATCTTCAGAAGACATTGCTGAAGACATCTTGCTAGGTTACAAAAGCCAATGTCTGACATATGGTATTACATATGTCGGCGTAACCTCCGGTAAGGGTATGGATTCCGGGTACTCGTGGCCCATCGGGTTCGCGAGGTCTGCCGCCAGGGGAACAGAGAAGAACGTCTCCCTAAAAGGGGCCGCCTTCCCTTCTGGGTCCTCGACCCACTCGTCGCCCCTCCTGAGGCGCGGCGTGACCTTGAAGTCCTCCCCTCTATGTCTTGTCCAGCCGGCCATGTTCTATAGGCCTTTGGCGTCCTTTGTTGCGTCCTCCACCCAGTCCTGGTGGTCCTGCCGTAGCGCTTTCTTAATCAGATGTCCTTTCCCGTTCCGCACCCTCTTGTACTCCGCCCATCTCTCCTCCACCAGGTATCCCGGGGCCTTCTGATACGCGTTCCTCGCCCGGCGGGCCTCTTTGAGTATATCTTGGTATTCCATGCTCATCGCCGGTTTGGAACTCCGTTGGGTTGGCCCATGAGGTCGACTTTGCCACCGCTGCCTGCAAGGTTGTTAATAGCATCCTAGGTCCTTACATCCGGGGCAGGTACTCCGCGTTGGTCCTCACAGAGTCTTTGAAGACCTTCCAGTTTGTCTTCTCCCAGTTCCTGTGCCTCAGCGCCTCCCTCTGGGGCGGCTCCCAGGGTCAGCCGAGTACCTACTGTCGTGTGGTCTGATAGGTGGTCCAGGCCCTCCCTTGCCCTTGTCTAGAGCGGGCGTCCCTCTATATTTAGCGTCATCAGGGTTGAGTCAATTGTTGTCTCTAGTCCCCTCTCACTCAATGTCAGCTTGCCAACCTCCGTTTTAAGGACCAGCCCTCTGACCCCCGGGCCTCCTTAGAGTGGGTGGTGTAGGTCGAAGTCCCTCACCACGATGTGGTCGCCCTGAAGGGGGTTATCGCTGCGCATATCTCCCCCCCCCCCCCCGGGGTTGCGCCTTCCGGTTGCTGTCTATGTACACGCTGTGCACGTGTAGCTCGCTACGGGCCTCCCCCTCCCGGAAAGTAATTGTCCACGCCATATGGTCCCTGCTAAAACACCTCATGGTCTACCTCGATGCATCGATCCTTTGGTGTACGAACATACAGACCCTGGCCACCTCCATTGCCTCCGGGGGCTTATAGGAGGTGGTGCGTCCGCTTGCTCGGGTGGTGAGTGGTAGCGCTGTGTAGATTCTTCCAGGGCTCCTGCACTGCTATCACGTCATGGTCAAGGACCTCCAGGTCCCTTAGGAAGGTCGCCATGACATCGTCCTTCGACACCCGGGTGTTGTACCGGAGTTCGAGATGCTTGTTCATTTTTATTATTAGAGCCATCGCCGCTGTATTCCTCCCCTGAGGCCTCAGTCAGAGGCTGCTGGCCTTCCCCCCTCCTCCTCCTCCTCCTCGTCTTGGATCCAGCCTTGTATAAGGCCCGAGTGGCCCACCACTTTTGCAAGCCTCTTTCTCTTCGCCTGGACACTGCCCGCAATCGGGCTTGACGGCCGGGCCTGCATCGCCCTTTCTGGTGGTTGAAATATGCCATTCATGCTCCGGGTGCTTACCCTAGACGTGTTCGAGTCCTGGGTCGGGGTGGTAGGTCTCTGTACCTCTTCCCCGGCGGACGTTAATACCTTCTTGGGCTTGCTCCTTCCCCGCTTCCTCTGGTGTTCCTCCTGGGCCTCCTCCTGTTCCCCCGTTCCCCGGAAGTTGGGTCTGTCGCCCCCGGATCTGCCTCGGAGCCCGAGTCTCCCCGGGTGTCCCTGCTACTGCCAGTGGGAGTCTTCCTGCTCCCCCGGGTGGATACCCGCCGCCTCGAGAGTAGTTCACTGTTGGCAATCGGGCGGTATTCCCGGTGGATTTGTGGCATGTCCACCTTGGCGGCCTCAACCCACTGACGCTGATGTTGGTTCTCCGAGCAGAAACGGCTCCATGCCGTGTGCTTCCCCTTGCACAGCGTGCATTTAGGTTGTGCCCACGCAGTAGCCGCAGTGTGTTTCGTTCGAGCACTGTGCAAGGCATGCTCGCAGGAGTGGCCTCGCCAGCCAACAACGTGGAGTTCTGGAAGCAGCCTGTATTCCTTCACTAAGTGGCTGACTCGGGCGGCGATGACAGCTTCACGCGCTTTGTCGGTGGTGCTTAGCAAGGCTATCGGGCGGTAGCTCTTGGGATCTAATAGTCGCTTTTTCCCGGCTTCCTTGGTATCACTGCCATCGACGAGCGGAAGTGTTGAGGGGTGGGAGTGGAAGGTCTCCAGGCGGCTTTCTTCCTCCTTTCGGGCGTCGTCCGGCACGGAATATGTAGGGCGGATCTCATGTTGGGGATTATGGTCGAATCGAGCCTCTTTATGCGTCCCAGAAGGCGAGCAACCGGTGGAAGTACTGCATGACAAACTTGCTCGAGAGCTGAGCCACGGACTACAGCTCGCGGTTCGCCGTGTCAGCGCGGAGGTGCACGCCATGTAGTGCTTGACGTTATCCAGGAAGTCTCCACCAGGATCTTCTCCGGGACACGCTGGACTAGTCTCTGCATCACGCTGAAGATTGGCTCCTCCATCTGCTAGAGGGCATAGCGGATTCTGGATCAGCCTGTGGGATACAGAGGGTGGTCAACCTCAAACTTGCAGTCCAAGGCGTACCTCCCAGGGGCCGTATTCGCTGTGGTCCTCACCCTTCGGTGGTTTGTTCGGCTGCTCGCCCCGGGGCCTCTAGCTCGCGTAGGTAGGGATACCTGTGCTGGGAAGTCTTCTAGATAATCTAGTGGGGTGGGTGCCGTGGAGGCTCGTTTGGGGGAACGGTTACCGAGGGAGCCGGTGCGTACGGGGGATGTTCGGGGTGGGTTTCGTGGCAGGGCTGCTGAGGACGGGGAGGATAAGGAGGGATCACGAGAGGTTGGTTCTGGCTCGGGAACAAGGCGTGGTAGGCGTTGTTGGTCCTTAGGGGCAGCGTTGTCTGCTCTGGGACGCGTGTCGGCTCGGTAAATCATGGCTCCGGGGATGGTTGGGCGTTGGCTATTCCATGACCCGGCCAATTCCCTGGAGGGGCTTTCTTCAGCCCTTTTCTTGGAAGAAGACTCTAACCCTCATACATACTAAGGAGGTCTAGGTAGAAAATAATTAAAGGTGAAGGACAGCTACCAGATTCCCCTCAAGTAACTAAGTATATTAATCAAGAGTCGCCCTTTGTCAGACGCACCTCAAGCTCGGTGGCTGCCCGCCGAATATATTCAAGTACCCGAAGCCATACCGTGTGATCTGTTATCTCCGTGTCTTTGGTGTTGATCGAGGCATTTTCCTTGACAGTTCTCCCTCGTTTCCTACTACCACCCTTACCACCTTTCTTCACAGTTCTCGTTCGCTTCCTGCTGTCATCCTCGCGACCTTCGACAGGACTTTCACCTTCAGAGCAGGTGGCAGAATTATCGGCATTATCCCTGGACAAAGCCTCCACCTTAATATTAAGGGGGTCTGCAATATCCCAGTGTGGTTCGCTTGCTGCAACCCGTGCCAAGTCTGCATTCGAGAAAGATCCCTGGCACTGCTCAAGGATCAGCGCAATATGTGAATAGTCCTGCAAAGATAGATTCTCGTTGCAGAATATGCTCCCGTAGCGGGCTTGTAGAGCAGTAGTAGTGATTGTTGTGCCAAGATGCGGGCTGGTATAAAAGTTACCTCCAGCGGTCAGGGAGTCTTCAGGGGTGAACACAGCATGTGGGCAGCCTGGTGGCATAATACTTCTTAAATTAGCTTAACACTGTGTATAGGGTTGGCAATAGGGTACAACTTACAGCAGGTCACCGGGCTCAATAATAATGCGCATCCATCCTCCTTCATAGTGCTCTGGAAATTGACTTCCACCTGTTGCAAGTCGGTAGGCAGCTAAGTTGAGATTACTAGGTATATACCAGACCTTACGGCCGCAAATACCGAGAATCCAAGTTAGTTGACCCGCTGTATCAACGTGGATTGGAGAGACCGAGTTTCGGCCAGACAGGAGAAGGAATTCTTGTCCTGGCGGCATTGCTGTATTATTTGGCACGGACTTGGACACCGATCCTCGCTTGCGTAAATAGGATGTTCGTAGCAGATCTGCTTGGCGCACAGGCACGGGAACACAAGGAAGAAAAACATTCTTCATATCAAGAAAGTTTAACGCCGAGCGAGTTGTTGGGGGTGAGTTGAAATACTGAGCTATCTCAGCAATTTGTTTTTCTTTGGGCTTTGCTGCATCCTCAACATAGTCAATTGCCTCTAATTTTTGGATGTTAATATGTGCGAGAAAAGTAAGGAAGTCGGGTATAGAGGTAGGCATATCACCAGGAAGCGGGTTCTGGCTGGTAAATGATTGCCAAAATAGGGGTGTTGAGAAGGCGCCTCCTAGGTTGTTGTGTAGTTGGTCTTCTGATGCTATATAGATTGGGCCACTTGCTGAATCTGAGCATTCCCGCTCTATTGATGATAGAAAGTCTTGGATGCCTTTCGCGCTTTCGCTATCACCCGGGTTGATGTCGATTGATATCGGAGCTAAGGGCATTTTAATAGGTTATAACCTTACTTTAACGTCTTGGGGCCTACCTTGCTGCTGACGTTTATTATAACCTGGCATACTGGCAATATCCTTTTTCATAGGGAACACTACAATATTAGCAGATAAAGCTGAAAAAAAATCCGGTCACATACAGTTTGTCTTTGATATATTTCTTCGCGGAACTTTTCTCCCAATATTTTCCCCAACTAGATAATATTAGGAGCGTTTAAAACCTTGCTATTGTAACTCACCCTTGATTATGTCATCCCTGTCAACGTCCAGGGCTTGCAATTTACCACGAGCGTTTTCTTCCTCATCTTCAGGGATTGGATGGGTCTTCATCCAGGTCTTGATCGCCTGGAAGTGTGCGTCAAAACCACCAAGACCTGCGATATAGGTGGGTGTGAAGCTTTTGGCCACGAGAATCCAGATATAGTGGCTTATTTGCCGGATTCTTTGAAGGCGATCTCTGATCCTCCTTTTCTCGCTCGTGGAAGACTTGTTGTAGGTGAAGTAATATATTTGGTGAATGAATCTTGTATCTTCTGGTTGTTCGCCATGACCATAAATAGTTCGCTGTCGACCTAAGATATCACAAAACTCATCTGGTGTGAGTGGCATAGTGGCAAGACTACGGCTTGGCATGAGTTAGGGTGACGAAGTTGAAGGGAAATCAGAGGGAAAGCAGAGGGAAGTCAGAGGGAAGTCAGAGGGAAGTCAGAGGGAAGTCAGAGGGAAGTCAGAGGGAAGTCAGAGGGAAGTCAGAGGGAAGAAGTTTGCTGACAGCAAGAGACCAAAAGGCGGTGGCCAGGCTTGGGCGCCCTGATGCGGCCGGCGCATAAAGCGGCATGCGCGCTAAACTTGACAAGGTAAGACACGGAATTGACTTGCTTGCTTCCCTTGTTTTGTGAGGAACACACCGAAAGTAAAGGCCCAAGAGACATGGATTTGGTAAAGCTGATTAGATACATAAGAATTCTAGATCCAGTTCAAATGGAACCCTTCAAAATTATGCTATGTATCGCGATATTGAGCCTGATGCTTCCAGAAATCCACCAGCTTTTTGGATTCCTCAACTTCCTTTTCCAGAACTGCAATGTGCAACCTCATCGCCTCCTCTCGATCAGCCTTCCTAGCACGGAATATAGGTGCTGATGAGGCTTTATAGTTGCGTTTAGCGGCGACAGGATCGATTTTGTCACATCCCAGTGGAGGAGGAGTCCTCGGCGGAGGAATCACTTCTGTGATGTCTTGACGTTTCTGTGTGAAATTGGCGTCATTGAAAGAGCCGGATTCTATAAATTGTGTAACACAAGGACCCTCCTGTTGGTGCTGATCGTATATCTCTGCTATGTTGTGAGAGACGACCTCCTGATTCGTTTGGAAAGCGTGGCGAGATGGAGTAGAGCTCTCATTCGTTGAATTACCTGATTGTCTATACTTTTCTTTAGGTGTTAGTGTTGTGCGTTCCTCGCTATCCTGTACCGTATCAACGATGTAGTCTATGCGAGCTTTGTTGATAAGAGGGTTGGCTTCATTCGCATGTTCGTGCGACTGGACGACACTCTCGTTGGGAGTATTAGATGGGGGTGATTCAACGGGAGGGCATCTAAAATGATATAAATATAAGCGTTTTCATGTGTGCAACTGACGTTTAAACATGGGGACCTACATTTCCTCGTACGCCCGGGTGGCTAGTATCTCATGTAGCAGTTGCGAGTCGCCTTCGTAACGGAGCAAGGACACAACAGGATCAAAGTGCTGGGCCCTCACTCCAAACGCGTGCAGATCACACAGGATATATCTTAGAAGATATCTCGTGTCTGGTAATATTAGTTTGCGGAATAGTATTAGCAGCAAGCTCGAACCTTCTTTTGTCTGGACCGGAAACCTTAGTATGAGCGGCCACCATAAGGGTTCGTTGTTTGGATCCCATTCTGGGTCTATCCTCATTATGAACGCTTCCACTATGTGTGGTAAAGCCCCTTCACTCAGCATTCCTATCCTACTCTTATAGTAGAACGCGTATTGCTTTGGATCCTTTGATTCCAAAGGACGAACATAAGCTGCTTGGTTGGCGGGTGGCACATGAAGTAGCATTGTTGTAATAGGCGTTCGCGGGCCTACATTTAGGTCAGACACAATAAATAAATAAGATTGCCACCTTACCATAGAGTCTTTTTTGGTGATGCCCAAGATCAATTATAAGGACGCTAAGGAGGTCCTTTAACAGCGCCTTGTCCCGGCCATCCATTTCTTTAATAACGCATATCAATCTAGAGTATACTTCCTCAAGAGCAACTGCGCGAATAATGTCGGAAAAGCCATTAGATATATCTACTTTGGTTAGCCTATTTCATATTTTAAGGGAAAAGGCCAATCACCTTCAGGTGTCTGGTCTGTGACCTTGAACTCTAGGAGTAGCCTTGTGCGTGCTAAATCTCCTAACTTCCTCAATACCTCCCGGTATATTCTTCCCAAATGGTTCATATCACTGACGGTAATTTTCGGGGGTTCATTGTATTTGATACGTTCATACTGGGCTCTGCAGGAGGCGGCACTCCTCGGGGGACAGCCTGGAACGGGATACTTCGTGCAAATTTGAGTAAAACTCAAGCCACGCCTTTTCAAATTCATCAGCAACCACAACTCGTCTCTGGTCCACTTAGGGTTTCCACGCGACGTCGCGTTGAGTAATTCCCTTGGACGGTATTGCTGCTCAGTCGGCGACTTGGTGTAGGACATGGTCAATGACAGTAGGGACATGAGAAGAGAAGAGAAGAAAGGACCAGACAGACTTTGGAGGGGATATCTTTGTCTTAAATACTACCCTTAAGGGCGCTTAACGCGGCTTGGCTAATAATTTTTTAATCACTAGACTGCCCCAACCCACCCGCGTCAGATAGGAGAACCCAGACTGCTGGCCTTTGGAAACTAGGCAGCATTGCAAGCTAGCCTTGACAACCCTCGGACGCGCGGAATCTCTAAGAACCACCTTGGCGTGAAAAAACTATGTCGTTACTACTGCTCTGGGAAGATATAACCTAATATGATACAATAAAAAAAGGAGGCGAAACAGAAGCGACTTTGTCGCTAGGCCACACATCCATCTGGAACAGTGATCAGAACTCTTATCTCCTCTGATACTTTGTGTAGGGCTTCTCCCTCTTCTTCGAGAGTGCGCGCTGAGTTGTCTAGCGAAAGCCGCGTGCTGGCTGTTCTTCATGCTGGTCGAGTAAAACGGCAATATCGCAATGCCCATAATGCATAGCAATGGCGAGCGCGGATCGACCATCTAAGCCAAAAAGATTAACGTCAGTACGGGGGTGTGCGAGCAGTATCTGGACCATCTCTATGTTCCCTTCCCTCGTTGCCCACCGAAGCGCGTTCCAGCCACTATGGTCAGTGGAATTCACATCAGCCTTATTATCCATGAGGATCTCCTTCACTACGGCAAGTGAGCCTTTGCGGGTAGCTAGTAACAGGGCGTTCTCCCCGAGGGGTGTCCGAACGTTGTCCGATCCTCCTTGACGCAAGACGAACAGTGTGATCGAATCTCGACCTGCCCGTATTGCGGCTAGAAGGGGTGAGTTACAACCCCAGTGACAGGCGATATCGAATCTTGGGTCCTGAAGCAGCCTTCGGATCGTGCCAATATGGGCACTTTCAATTGCTAGCTGTAAAAGCGGCCGTTGAGTAGGTGATGTTGTGTTCACATAAACACCCTCCTTTTCAAGGAGCAACCCTACTATTCCGGTAGCTCCGCTCATAACGGCACACGTGAGTGGGGTGTAACCACAACAATTCACTGCATTTAGGTTGATATGTTGCTGGGATAGGAGCAGTTCTACCACTTCTTGGTGCCCGTTGCTGGCGGCTAAATGGAGAGGAGTATGCGTGTATGGGTCTCTCGCGTTGGGATCAAATTCGTTCTCGAGTAACTCCCGGACAGTTGGAGCATACCCGTTCGCCGCCGCATGATGAAGTGCCGGATATTGATCGTTGGTCAAGTTCACGAATGTCCCTTTGTTGGGGTTGACTCCGTAAGCAATCTCACTTGTAAGAGTTAGCGTGATCCGGGAAATCACGAGAGCAGTACTTACATTGCTATTTTTCCTTCGATTCCCACATCCAAAGCCTTACCAGCCACGGTCAATCCCACTATAGCATGCGTAAGGTATTTTCCCAGCTTGTCGCAGAATTCCGACAGTAACTTGAATGTAGCGTCCAACTTTAGTTCAGAAAACCGGGCCAAGATTCGATCCGAGATTTCATCCAATGTCGGCTCCCGGAGAGACTTCGCAAGGAGGGACCGCTCGCCCTGGGACAGGTTGATCGACTCTCCGGTGAGATACCCGTGCCGGAAAGCCGATGGATTGACGTCTAAAGTGAGGAGGAACAATATAAGGAGAGTTGTATCCGCGAGGTTGGATATGAGGATATCAACGAACTCCGGAAGACGGTCGTGATTGTTGCTGTTCTTGATCTCTTCATAAAAGCTTTCCAGAGCCGGCCGACCAAGGAACCAGAGACTACTGGGTACTGAAAAGTTAGGCCGTAGGGCGCTCTGGCGAAAGAGTGAGCAAATTTAACACAAATAGCGTATAAAACGTCTACTCACCGAGACTATCGTAAAGGTTATATAGTAGTCCCCCAGAGACTCCATTAGCGTTGCAACCTTCCATCTAAACTCATTTTTCGTCAATGGAGTCCCCGTGGTAGCAATATAGTGATCGTAAAACATGGCACAGTTGGCATTGATCATGTCCGGCGAGAAGGACTTGGATAGCTGTTCGCGTTCGAGCTCTGACAACACAGTTGCGGAACCAGCAGGCTGGCGGATGCCTAGTAGCGACAGCACAGGGATGCTGCTGTTAACGTTCCAAGTGAAAATAGCGAGGATAACGAGGTTTTCGTAACCGAGCTTGTCCTCAATGAGGCGTTTTTCGTAATCCGCAATGACAGTTTCTGGAAGAACATCGTATCGAGAGTAACGCGCATGCAGGCACTCAAGGGCCAGCTGAGCCGACGGCTTCAATAATTCCTCTGGGGGTCTGATAGGCTCATTCCGATAGACAACGGGGCGGTCATCGGACGGGGGAGAAGGTGGCAGTGTTAGTGGAGGCCGTGGCATGTGGACGGGGGATATAGAGCGCGATATGGATGAGGGGATAAGGGAGCTCGAGGATTCTGCCATTGACAGCAGGTGGGACTGATACTCAAGTATACCCTATTTGCATCAGTAAACAGTGGAGTAGGAGCAATAGATACTTACCGTCCTGTAGTCACTGCTGGAGCTGTACGCCATGGTAGAAACAAGCCTAGAGTCTGGAGGATCCAACGTAGTATGCCAAATCAAAGTGAGGACCTGCGCAAGGCTCGTTTAATATATGCACACTGACGGCAAACGGATCACCCGGCCTGGTTAAAGGGGTTCGCTTTTCAGGGAGGTCCAATCCTGGCAGAGTCGCGGATTGGATCGATGTGTTGTGAGTGGATGAGGAACGCGGGAAGCCAGACTGTCTGTACTTTTGAAAAGCCAGAAAATGCCGATCGAGCTTGTTGAGAATGTGGTGGACTAGTCAGAACAACCGGCATTCGCCAGTGGCTTGGCCAAAGTCCCGAAGTGGACGCTCTCAGCAGGGTTCCGCGAGCTCAGCGATGATCAGGTTGGAGACATTCGAGGAATGGAGAAGCGAGTCGACAACGTCGAACAGGTAGTCTAGATTCTCAAACGGAATTCAACCGTCTCCACAGGTAGTGTACACAGGTCTCGGAGGAGCGTGATGGCCTCCGCTCTGGTCCCTTAAGCGAGGAGTTTATATTAGAGCTTGCCAGTTAGGAGAGGGAATGGCGGAGGATGGATTATCTGGGCTTTCGAACGCCACAAAACACTGGTCGATTGAATAATACGGAAATTAGAAAGCACCTCCCAGTTCAGGACACTAGTACTTCACTTGGTTCTCTACCCCAACCCAAGTGGGCACTGCCTGGAGGTTGCGTATACCTCAACAAAGTTACTCTACGTAGTTGAAGCCAATAGATGTCATCTATGATTCTGTGTGTGGTGGTTCAGGTCGCCCTCAGCCTCAGCTGCCTCTTGAGATACCCCTCCTCCACTTAATAATAGGATCCTGAAAATCGGGTTAGAAGTGGGAATTTGATGTGACCTAGATTAATAGCCAGACCCACTTGTAAGAAAGTGGGTCAGGCGACGAAAGCGAGCCACTTATATGGATATGCCAAGCCAGACTGTAGCACAGCTGGTTCATCGCAACACTCTGACCACAGTTGACCAACCCCCCGTTCAGCGATCATCTCTCGGACTGCAGATCAACATAGAATATAACTGAACGGACTCCTTCATGAACCTAGTCCATCGCGAGCCTGCGATCTGGACGACACCATATTGGCTAAGTAATGCCGGGATACGATGTACCTCCCGATGGGGCAGCTGGGGGAACCTCGAGAAAACGCGCATCATGACAATCCAAAGACCCGGAACTTTGACGCTGTCCATTTTCAAACCGCTGGCAAGAGCAGTTCTTACTTGCTTCGTATCGGACAATCCCACCAACTGCAGAAAATCGGAAATTGACTTGTAAGATTGGCTGCGGTATTGGCAAACAAGGAACTGAATCACAACTATACGCATAAACCAATCGTTCGGATCCTCAGATCTAAGGCAGGTGAGGAATGTCGTAATGGGACTTTCTGTCGCGGTATCGCTCGCCGAAAGAATTAGCCGCGTAGGATCACCTAGTTCAGTCAAGAACCTTTCTATCCTCTCGAGCCCTTCAACAGAAAGCTCCAGGACTCTTTCTGCAGATTCTGACCGAGAACTTCTCCCTGAAGATGGCCGGACTCCTAGGGGAGCTGGAGGATGCTGTTGGATGAACTCCTCTGTCCTCTCCTCAATTCTTTCGGGAGATAACTGCCGAGACAGGAATTGGGAAGCTCTGTAGGCCAGAGCCATAAAAGTCAGACAGTATTTGTCAATGTGGAGGCCTATGATGCTCAAGGATACTCCCATCCACATCAGGTAGCCTGCCCCACTCCCTTCCTCTATCCACAGGCCGCCACGGGTAAAAAGGACCTGGCCAGGATATAGTCGTAGCGTGACAGGGTTGATTTCGCTCTCCTGCAGCTCCTCTATAGTTTGGAATTGGTGGGATCCAGGATAAACTTTAAGCCAGCTTATACCCCACACAGGCTTCCAAATCGAGATTGAGCTGGGGCAGGGGTGCGCCTTTCGAGGTACGCAATTTCCGGCACTGGAAGGAGGGGCCAAGCTGCAGATTATTGGCCCCTGTTGGATGACCTCTTGGATTCTTTCAAAGTGGACCAGAAGATTCACGTCCAGCTGCAGGGCCGGTTAGTGCTCGGGGATAATCAAGGTTTGGCGCATGCATACATTGATACCATCTTCCATGTACTTCTGCCACTCCTTCTTGATCGCTACCGGATGGTCGGCAGAGTCTGCGTAAATCACCTCATCCAAACTGGATGCGAGATAATTCAATACATCCTCCCCAATTGAGGGAGGTAGCTCATTGGGGGTTGGCCGGCTTGTGACCACTGAATAGCCCCTTTCATCCATGTCAATATCATACTCATCACGAACAAACTCTTCAAACCGGACAACACTGTCATCCGGCAATTGGGCCTCCATCACGGCGGGGGGGCGGGTGCTTATGTAATGTGGCGTACTGGAAGGGAAAAAGCAGGTATCTCGACGGCACTTCAATTCAGCAAAAAATGCGTCCTCTGTTGATAACAGGTAGACATGTTCTCTTTATTTATTATCTACGGTCAATGGTCCCTCCCTGGCTTTGTAACTGTTTCGTTCGTAATAGGGTTCTCCAGAGTAGAACATGCAAGTGTTAAGACCAAGAAGCCCAACTGAACTCAGGAAATGTCTGCAACAAGCCTC